>ML318270.1:0-19434 GCA_005239505.1 Nicotiana paniculata
AGCAGACGAAAAGAAGAAGATAATCAACAGTTAGATGAAATAATAGATGTAGATAGGAATATACAAATTTTCCAACAAAATCAGCTAAGACTCTTAGAACCAAGAATCTTATACAAAACTAGATGGCTCAGTAATACAGCTCAGTTATACATACACTATAGAGAGGAACAAATATAAGCTATAGGAGACAATTTTACAACTTTAAGCCTAATTAATCCAGAACCAACGAAAGAAGTAAAAAATTTTAAAAAGAATTTAATGCATATGAGACTAATAATTCTATGACTTAAAGGATTAACTAGAAAGAATCTAGGAACAAAAGTCCTAGTAGTAGTATATGATGATAGATGGTCGGAATTAAAGAAATCTATAATAGGATTAACAGAGGTAGATATGACAAATAATGAAGGAATTTTTTATATAAGCCCATAATTTATGATGAATATGCTAGAATTTAGAAAAAACATAAAAATAGGAATACATACTAAAGGATATGAAGAAATGACTAACGAAAATAATCTCTTAATGTGTATAGGATTTTTAGGAAAAATGACAGATGATAGTAATACTAAATTCAGACTAAAAATAGATGATGTAGTAGAAGTAAAGGGAAATAAAGGAATTAAACTAATAAAGCCAATAAAAATAGACCCCGAAGAATACGCATGATTATAATGGAATTTAGAAAATTTTAATAAGAAAAAGGTTTTAAAACCAGAATCTCATCTAATGTATACTAACTCAAAGGGAGAAACATCAATTAGATTTACAAATTATAATTATACACCCTAACAAGGTATAGATGAAGAAAGTACACCAGACAGTACAATAGACGAAGGAAACAACGAAATGATGAACATAGAAATTTTAACAGAAGATGAGTTTAAAGTAGACATAGCAATAGAAAAAGCTAAAGAAATTTATAATTAATGAAAGAAAACTTTTTAAATGTAAAGGTTGTAAATCAAGACACTTAAACTTAGAAGAAGTTAAAATATATTTTAAAAGATGCGAACTAAGAACAGATAAAATTGAATATAGGAAAGAATATGATATTCAGTCAAAATTAGAACCAATGAATAGAATAATAAAAGACGTAGAAGACAAAATGATGACATTGAAATAGAATCTCTAATAAGTCAAAACGAATTAATGGAGTCTACAAGTTCAACACCCTTCCAAAAGACTCCTCAACAATCATTCACGGTAGACACTAACACAGGTAATATCCCTAGAAGACGAGTATATAGGGTCGGAGAAACTGCTCAAGAAAATGTAAAATCAATAGGTAAAAGAATGCCTATAGAAGAACCGATTAAACTACAAGAAGGAGGTAGTAAAGGTAAGATATTAAATATAGCTGCACACGATCCACAAATGTGGAATTCGGTAATAGATTTATGGAAAGGAATAGTGGTGGCAGACTATATTAAAAATTACTCAGAATCNGTTTCCCCAAGAATTTCATAATTTAGTAGCACTAGGAGAAAATCCTTATAATTTTACTAATCAAATTCATATTTTACTCACTGGTGAAGACCCAAATAGTGAATTAATAACACTACAGAGAGATACTTTAATAAAACTAGAACAATTAAGTATAAGTAGTTGGTTCCAGAATAAAATTTTTTTAAATGACTTTTTCTATTATTGTACTATTAGCGGAAACACTTTTTACCAAGATCTAGATAAAAATCTCTTTAATAAATTACCAGGAGCCTTAGGAAGAGAAATAGAAGAAAGATGGTACAAAAGAGAAGGAGTAATACAAAACCCTAATGCAAAATGGGCAATAAGACATAGAATACAACATGTAATGACTATTTTACAAGAAAAATGTACAAACTTACAAATACAAAAACAGTTAAGGAATGAAATGGGTTTTTGTAAAGAAATAGTATACACAACAATAAATTACGATAAAGATAGACAAAGACGTAAAAAATATCGAAAACCGCAATATAATAAGAATTATGATAGAAGAAAATATTACTTTAGAAAGTCGTCAGCTAAAAAGCCATATTTAAATAGAGATAGACATGTTAGAAAATATAGAACAAATAAAAACTACAAAAACAAATTAGAATGTTTTACTTGTGGAAGCATAGAACATTTAGCCAATACTTGTCCAAAAAGAATGAACAATAAAACTAGATATTTGTAGTTAATAGAAGACTTTCAAGAAAATCTAATAAATGTAGACGGATACATGTCAAATAATGAAAGTATATATTCTATAATAAGTTTGGAGGCAGAAGAAAGAGAAAAATCAGATTCCTCAGACTTAGAAGAAGAAGATCTTATAAATAATATACGATTAGAACAATTAGATAATTTGCATATAGGAAATTTAATGAATATAATAGAAGAATGTAATCATGATTTTAAAAAAGGTAAATGTTTAGATAGTAACCCTTGTTTTATTTGTAAATGGTATCCTAGTAAAGAAAAAGGGCTAAATGCACGAGTTGTTACAAAGAAGGATGTATAATGTGCATAAAAAAGAACTAAACATAATAATAAATGACAAAAAAGAATTTAAAAAGGAAGATAAATCTTTAAGCAATGAAAGGATTTTAAAGTTAGAAAGAAAGGTAGAGGAACTAGAAAGAAGATTACAACAATTAGAAAAAGGAAAACAACCTGAAAGTATGAAAGAAGATTATTTAGAAGAACTAATGAGTGAAGAAGTATACGATACCTTTATATGTAATGAAGATAAAAGACTAAGTACTTTAAAAGTTTTAGTAAGACTTAAAATAGAAGGATATGAAATAGAAACTTTAGCGTTGGTAGATTCAGGATGTACCAAGTGCATCATAAACAAGAAAATAGTACCACCAGAATTAATAAAAACACTAGATAAGCCTGTCGCAGCCATGCAAATGGATGTGACGCATAATATATATAAACATTATATTAACAAAGAACAAATTAGTTTTATAAATACTTGTTCAGAATTTTATAAACCAAGTTATAAAATGGATAAGATATGGGTTAGAGATTTAGATATTAATGTAGACTTTGTAATAGGATTAAGCTTTATGTTATACAATAATGGGAGTTGTTTAATAAGTAGAGACAGAGTAATCTTTTTTAAAAACATAACCCATACGCCTGTACAGACAACTAATATAAAGACAATTTTAAGGAAAAAAAGTCTAGAAGATATAAAACAAGATAAATGTTGTGAAGAATGCGAGACTAATAAAACTTGTTGTAAAAAAGAACTAAATTTACTATTAGAAGAAGACGAAATCTTGGATAAAAACTATGATTTTATAGAAGTAGAAACATAATTATACAATTTCCAAACAGGAATAAGAAGAATAAGAATAATAGAAAATCAAAAGAACCTAGACAACATAATTAGAATTCTAGATAAAATAGAAATAATAGGAGAAAAACCCTTAAAATATTGGGAAAAATAATAAGATATTATGTAAGTTAGATATTATAAATCCTGATTATGTAATAAAAACAGCCTCGATAGAAGCAACGAATCAAGATATAGAGAATTTCAAAATCCAAATTATAGAAATATTATAATTAGGAGTAATAAGAAGATCAACATCTAGACACAGATCAACAACGTTTATGGTAAGAAACCATAGAGAAATAGTAAGAGGAAAGACTAGAATGGTAATAAATTATTAAATACTCAATGATAATACGAACACAGATGGATATAAATTACCAGGTAAAACTGAATTAATAAATAGAATACAAGGAAAAAAAATCTTTAGTAAATTTGACTGTAAATCAGGATACTGGCAGGTAAAAATGCATAAAGATAGTATAGAATGGACGACATTCACTTGTCCAAAAGGGCATTTTGAATGGCTAGTAATGCCCTTTGGGCTCAAAACGGCACCACCGATCTTCTAGAGAAAAATGGATAATATCTTTGGAGAATACAAAAGATTTGTACTTGTATACGTAGATGACATCCTAGTTTTTAGTAAAGTTATAAAAGAACATTTAGGGAACTTACAGACAGTCTTTAGACTTTTTGTAGAAAATGGAATAATAATTAGCAAGAAAAAGATGGAATTGTGTAAAAATTATATAAACTTTTTAGGAGTAACCCTAGGAGAGGGAAAAGTAAAGTTACAGCCTCATATAACTAAAAAGGTTTAGAAATTCCAGATAAACTAAATAATACAAAAGAATCACAGAAATTCTTAGGAATTATAAATTATGCAAGTCCATTTATAAATTTAGGAAAGATAGCTGAACCCTTATATTCAAAGACAGGTAAAAGGACAAAAACAGTTCAATACAAAAGATATTAAGATTGTCCAAAAAATAAAAGAAATGGTAAAAGAAATCCCTGATCTAAATCTACCATTAGAGACTTATTATATTATAATAGAAACAGATGGTAGTTTAGCTGGATGGGGAGCTATATTAAAGGCTAGACCCAATAAATATAGTGACAAAAAGGAAGAGAAAATATGTGCATACCATAGTGGAAAGTATAAAGAAAAAGAAAATATGAGTAGTCTAGATGCCGAGATATTAGCAGTAATATATGGATTAAACAGTTTTAGACTACATATTCTCAATAAACAAGAAATATTAGTTAGAAAGACTGCGAAACAATTGTAAAATTTCATAAAAAGACTAATAATAAAAGTAGCAGTAAAAGAAGATGGTTAAACTTCCTAGATACAATTTCTATATACAATATTGAATTTGAACATATAAAAGGAAAAGACAATAATCTAGCAGACCAACTAAGTAGGCTAACAAATAACCCTACTTTATTTTCTACAGCATGAGGCCAACAAAGATTTCAGACAAGGGCAAGGGTATCCAGACAATCTGTACAGACTTATACAAACAGACAGTATTGGGTAATGTACGATTTAGACCTCACAATTTAGTAAATAATACTTTAGAAAGAATGTATTTTGGAAAATACAATCTTATTGCATACCCTTCATCTAATCTGACTTTTAGACATTTGCCAGACCACTCTATAGACAGACAACAAAAGTGTTTGATAGACAACATATGGATTTCACATGACAAGCAAGACACAAAACATCTCATTGTATCTTTAAATGCTCTAGGACATTATTTTACAGATAAAAATAGAGACAACAAGTTTAAATTTTATGTAGTTATACACGGAAAAACAAATGGGATTTTCAACACTTGGATTGAGGTAATAGACTCGATCAAAGATGTTGAAAAACCACTTTTTAAAGGATTCAATGATTTTACGGAAGCTTTAGACTATGCCAGAGAAATTTTAGGACCAAACTACTATATTTCACCATCCCTTAGACAGAACCCAGAAAAAAGACCACAATACAATATACAGAAAGATACAAACAAGATCATATTCTGCGACCACTGCCACTCCATGACTGAAGCCTTCAAGAATAAATCAAAAGAATGAAGGACTGGTCCAAGAAAATACAAATCTTGAAAAATGAATGGATATTCTGAAGAAACAGCTAAGACAGACAGAGCACAAACTAGCTCAAGCCAAGGGTTTTCCATCCCAACAAAAAATGGATGAGATGGGTGTACATTCCCCTCTGAATGTTAAGAAATCTACTGTATCAGATAAAGATACAGCTAGTCCGGTTCAAACAGTAGCTGGTAAAGACTCATCAAATCCGTTGACAGCTGTCACTTTGCTAAAAAGTGAAGATGAAGGAACTTCATCACAGACTAAAAGAAAATTACCAAAGACGCTAAGACAAAAAAAAGAAGAATCAGTAGCAAAAAGGAGGGAAATACAACAAATAGTACAACACATTAGAAGATTATTTCAAAGGAAAGGAGAACGAAGACAAACATATTAACCCAGCTCCAGAAACAGGATCTAGAGACGGATCTAGAAATGAAGACTCCAATTCCGAAGACTCTAACTCTGAAGAAAATGATCAGAGGATAAATTATTTTCAAGACGCCCAAGACCTAGACGACGATGACTCAGGAATGAGTTTCTATTCCATAACAATACACAATCTCAACACGTAAAAAAAGTGTGTATATACAAGTATAATTACAAGTACGAATACGTATGAATGTCAATTCCAATAAAGAGGAAGACGACAAAAGAAAAGAAAAGGAGTCTTCTTTAATAAAGCAGCTACAGGAGAAAGGACAATAATGCAAAGCCATCTTCAACGACTTCACGTGATGATGGGGCCCAAAGTGTACCCGACTGAGTCATAAAGATGCTTTTGTAATATGAAATCTGCATTTGATGTTCGGATTTTTTCCTATAAAAGGAGAAGCTCACAAGCAAAGAGAAGCAAGAAAAAACATGGAAGCAAAAACCATTCTTCAAAACCAAACTCTCCAAAAAATCCTTATGTTTCTTTCCTTAGCCAAATTATCCTATCCTCTAGTATAAAACTTTCTTTGTAAATTTTTAAATATTGTGCAAGTAAGCTAAGTAGGAGCAAAGTTTCCGGGTTTTCCCGAAAGGGAAAACTCACCTCACTCGTTAACTATCTAAGTTTTATATGTTTTATATTCTCTGTAATATCTTCCCCTATATGTAAATTACAAGTTTTATGTTATGATTGTCTTTATGTAAAAAAAATCTTTTTAAGTTCTTTTAACATGAATCTGTTATACCTAGTAAATGGTTATTCTCTTAATTTCTTAATAACTTCGATGGATTAACCTGTAAATTCCTAGGCATTGAAGGGGCTATTGTTAAAGTCCATTTGATAAGATGACGCTTTCAATAGCCATGACCAGGGTGTGGTTAAAGAAGATAGTTATTAGGAGTATAGATTAAGAGAAAGAGATGAACAGTAAAACATGGTTCATGACTGGACATAGTCCAGACTAAAAAAAAAGGGAAGAAAAATCAGAGAATTAATTCATAGAATTTACATGATTAATTGAGTAAGAAGATGTGAGTAAGTACCGAGTAGGACAATACAACTATAAGAAAACAACTTTCTTAAGCAACCCTCTATTCAAACAATACATTTTCAAAGAAAAATACATTTTCATCGAAATATCATAACCCCTCTTATATATATATATATATATATACCGAAGTCTTGTTGCGGCATTGCAACCCGATCCATATACCTCACATAGCTCACAACTCAGCACTCAGGCCCTATCTCAGTGACTAACCTCTCCAGCCTCTCGTGCTCACAGAAATCATAATATTCAGCCCAAATAGAGAATACAACAAGTATTAACAGGAAATGAGAGAGAACGGAGATATGATACACAAGTAAGACGGTGAGTGAGTACAAGACACCAATTAGCAGTCAATTCAACAAGTATACGACTGATGCGGAATCCAACAATGATATCATATGGCCTAAGTATGGTTTCTAACATAAATGTCAGTCAATTGCTCAAAGACAAGGAAAAACAGGTAATAACAATGGGCTATTCGACTTTACAGTCTCATGGGATGGACCAAGTCTCAATACCTCATGGTGCACGCTCACACGCCCGTCACCTAGCATGTGCGTCCCCTCAAAATATTCACATCATACCAATGCTCGGTGTTTCATAACCCCAAAACCAGATTTAAGAATATTACATACCTTAAGCGTGCAGAAATCCTACTCGAAATTCCCTTGCCTCTCGAATCGGCCTCCAAATGCCTCGAATCTAGCCACAAACAGTACGAGATAATCAATATAGGCTAAAAGAATTAATTCTAGCAGAAAACTACCAAAATATAGCTCAAAACCCGATATTGGCCCAACCCGGACCCCGAGCCCACATCTTGAAACCCGACTAAAGTTACAAAACCCGAAATCCCATTCACTCACGAGTCTAGCCATACCAAATTTATCAAAATCCGACCTCATTTTCCCCTCAAAAACCCTAAAATTTATTCTCAATTCTCAAGCTCTAATCTCCTAATCTCACCTCAAAAACTCATCAACTAGGTGTAAAATTTGTAGGAAAACACCACTATTGAAGATAAATAGGCACAAGGAAATTACCCCAGCGATTACTTCGAAATCGCTCTCAAAATCCCCAAAATTCCGAGCTAAAAAATGATGAAAATGGTGAAAATTCTCGAAATCTTCTATTTATAGGTTCTGCCCAGACTTTTCGCACCTGCGACTCAATATGCGCATCTGCGGAGCCGCATCTACGGACAAAGCTCCGCTTTTGCGAAAACCTACTTAAACACGGCCTCCACTTCTGCGATCAAGTGACCACATCTGCGTTCTTCGCAGGTGCGGGAGTCACATTGCACCTGCGGTCCAAACACACTTCTATGCCCCAAAGTCCGCTTCTACGGCCATCGCAGGTGTGGGCATGCCATCGCATCTGCGCCCTCTACCCAAATCTTCCTTGGCCTCACATGTGATCCTTGCCTCTCTTCTGCGGCTTGCACCTGCGGTTCCCACTCCGTAGGTGCGGTTACGCCAGTAGCAGTAGCACTTCAGTTGCAATTCCTCAACTCAAATCAAGTCGTCAACCACCTGAAATCACTCCGAGGCCCTCGGGACCTTGACCAAACATACCAACAGGTCCTATAAACCGATACAAACTTAGTCAAACCTTCGAATCACTCAAAACAACAACAAAAAACCAAATTACACCGGTATTCAAGCATAAAGGACTTCTAAACTTCCGAATTCCACAAACAACACCGAAACCTACCAAAACACGTACGATTGACCACAAATTTTACACACAAGTCAAAAATGCCACCACGAACCTACTCCAACTTCCGAGAATCCAATCCGACCCCGATATCAAAATTTCCACTGCTAGCCAAAATTGCCAAAATTCTAATTTTCGCCAATTCAAGCCTAATTCAACTACGGACCTCCAAATCACATTTTGGACGCGCTCCTAAGTCCAAAATCACCTAAAGGAGCTAACAGGACCATCAAAATCCAAGTCCGATGTCGTTTACACACAAGTCGACATCCGGTCGACTTTTACAACTTAAATTTTCTATTAAGAGACTAAGTGTCTTAATTCACTGCGAAATCACTCCGGACCCGAACCAATCAACCCGATGGACATAATACGATTGTGAAGCACAAAAGAAGCATAAATGGGGGAAACGGGACTATAACTCTCTAAACGACTGGCCGGGTCGTTACAATTTGGTGGGATAGTTTCTAGGGGTTTTGACACAGTGTGACGGTGTACCCACATAATTAGCAGAAAAAAGCCCTAGTTGTAAATATTGGCACCAGATAGCCAATAAATATATATCACAACAATAATCTGTATATAAAAATGTATTTCACAACTTTATTTTCCTTTTTTGTGCATATGATCACGCCCAACTCTAGTCCTAAAAAGGATAAGCGGTCGATGCAGATGTAATCCGGTCCAAGAGTTTGGAGTCGAATCCGACAGATAACTAAGGTTTAACTGCATAGGTTCAATACTGCTAAGAAACACTAGTACAAACAATTTCTTAGTTATAAATATTATAATATTTATTTCTAACTAATTAACTAACAACTATTATAAAGCAGTAAAATTATCAACTAACAATGATGAAATTTGAGACAAGATTAATGAGGTCTAGAGTTATGATTTTCCCAATGCGAAATTCTTCCCACTACGTCTTCTATAATTTTGCCTAAGTATTATCTACCGATCGTGAGTACTTTGGGTGTCGTAGCTCTCTCTCGAGAAACTACAACAATTTACTAGAAATATTCTCTCGAACTACGCTAGCTGGCACTAATTCACAGCTCATTGCAATTGCACCAAGGTTTTGTTATCTGTACTCATACCTTTAAACCCTCCGCATTGATCTCTCACATACATTAGGAGTGATTTTGTTCAACCACTACCTAAATGCGTACTCTCTCTCGAGAAATATACACACTAAATAGACATAATTAGTTAGTGACCATTCAATCAATAACAATAAACACGTAGTTTAACAAACAGAGAAATCCAACGGCTCAATTATATAAAAATGTAATAAGAATTCATCATACAAAAGGTTCCATCAAAACCCTAGATAAAGAATTAGTTATTCCTAACATTATACAAAACTACAATACTAGAATTCATAACCAATAACGAAAATAAGAAGAAGGAAGTGAAAAACTCGTAGAAGAATTCTCCCCGGCAACAGCCAACATTTGATCATGCCCAACTCTAGTCCTAAAGAGGATAAGCGGTCGCTGCAAATATAATCCGGTTCAAGAGTCCGGAGTCGAATCCCACAGAGAACTAAGGCTTAGCTATATTTTTTCAATATTGCTAAGAAATACAAGTCCAAATAATTTTGTAGTTATAAAGATTATAATGTTTATTTATAACTAACTAACTAACAACTATTATAAACCAGTAAAATTATCAACTAGCAAGGATGAAATTTGAGACAAGATTAAGGAGGTCTAGAGTTATGATTTCCCCAATTGTCAAAATCCTTCCCGCTACGTCTTTTATAATGTTGCCTAAGTATTCTCTACCTATCGTGAGTACTTTGGGTGTCATAGCTCTCTATCGAGCAACTACCACAATTTACTAGACATATTCTAGAACTACACTAGCTGGCACTAATTCACAGCTCATTGCGATTGCACCAAGGTTTTGTTATCTCTAATCTCACCTTTAAACCCTCCGTATTGATCTCTCATATACGTTAGGATTGATATTTTTCAACAACTACCTAAATTGATGGCCATTCAATCAACAACAATAAACACGTAGTTGAACAAACAGAAAAATCCAACAGCTCAATTATATAAAAACATAATAAGAATTCATCCTACAAAAGTTTCCATAAAAACCCTAGATAACGAATAATTTATTCATAATATTATGCAAATCTACAATACTAGAATTCATAACCAATAATGAAAATAGGAAGAAGGAAGTAAAAAACTCGTAGAAGAATTCTCCGCCTTGCTCCTAGTATGTTCTTGCCTCCTTTGGTCAATAATCCTCTCTAAGAACGTTCCCTCTCTTTTCTTTCAAAAGTGAGTTTAAAGACTATTTATATGGGATAGGGTTAGCATGGGGCGAAATAATACAAGCCCACTTCGAAACAACCTTTTTAGGATAGCTTGTTCACTCTCTCGCGTGCACGCGAGAGTGAACGAGCGACGTTCTTCTCCTTTTTTTTCCTTCTATGTCTCTCGTGCACTTCCATTCCTTTTTTCCATAATCCGCTATTTTTTTCATCAAGCTAACTTGTCCATTCTCTCGTGTGCACGAGAGAGGGAACAAACAAAGTCCTTATTTTGTCTTTTGGTGCTCAATCAACTTCTTTGGATCATTTTTCGTCTAAATTGCTCCTACACATAAGAATTCACATAATGAGCATAATTCACTACAAAAACTCATGTAACCTACCGTAAGCACACAACTTATGAGATGAAAGTACACCGAAAAATATGCATTTTGGCCGTTTATCAGCATATCAAAACATATATATATATATATATCAAAATTTTATTTTCGTTCTTTGAAATTATCTAAGCGCATAACACAAAAAAATTATATTATTTGTATAACACACTGCATTCATCGATTTTCTGCCTTTTATGATGTTGTTACTAATTCTATGGTTTTTGTTGATGGTATTGATATATTATCTCTTCTTGTTTTCTTTCCGCCTTCTTGAGTCGAGGGTCTATTGGAACAACCTCTCTACCTCATCGGAATAGGGGTAAGGTCTGCGTACACAGTACCCCACCCAAAACCCACTTGGGAATTTTACTGGGTTGTTGTTGTGGTTGTTGTTGTATATCAAAATGCATAATACATAAAAATAATGTGTATATCAAAATATATATCAAAACTTTCCTTCTTTATGTATATCTGTTGCTACCAAACGCACACACAAGTATACATGGTCGTACAACTAATAAAATGATAAGTTGAGTGTCGAAGACTTGTATCAACTACCCACTAAATTTACTAAAATTGTTATTTACTCAAGTCAAAATCAAGTCCAAGAATATGTTTATACTAAACTATAATTCTAAGTAATAACTAAATTATCAAGTAACAAGTTGATTTTTGTGTATTTAGTAGAGATAAATATTCCAGGGTTGTGATCGATTCACCATTCATATTGTGCTCTAATTAACTCTCTATTTCATACAATTCACTCATGGTTGCTAATTAATCGATAATTGCTCTCATAGCCTTCTCCCGAAGTACTACTCGCATCTTCGAAATAGATTAACGTCTATATTCCTATCAAATTAATCTATTAAGAACACATTAAGAATACGATATTTAATTAAGCACGGTGACTAGGTATATTCCTATCCTAACCACAAATATGCTCCCCCTAAGAGTTAAGATCTCTCTCTCTTCAATTCTTCTATAATCTATACATGGATTTTCCAAGCATAACATAGATAGTAAATAGAACCTAACTGCCGGTCAGACAATTAAGCAATTAATCACAGAATTGAAGAAACAACCATATATTATTGAATTATAATCAAGTTTAAGTTGACGTTAAACAACAATATTCATGGCTAAATCACAACCCTAGAATAATGGGTTTTTAGACACTTTATGATGTAATCAAAAAAATTCGTAAGTGTTAAATAATTGAAAATACTAGAAGAAGATGAAGAAAACTGAGATCTCTTCGCTTCTGAATGTTCTCATGTGTAGTTTTCCTCCAAGTGGCGTCACCCCCTTGACAAATAAGTTTAGTCTTACTTTTTTACGTGTTAGGTAGGTCTAGGGCTGAAATAACCGTGTCCCGGGCGAAATAGGAGAAAATTCACGCCACTGGCACCCCTGGTCAGCGCCAAGCGCCCTCCATAGCGGTGCCTTCTTTGAGCACACTGTTTCCAGCGCCACAGGTGGCTCAAGGCGCTGTTTGTTGCGCTCCACTGTCCCCTTTGCCCGCTTTCGTCCGTTTTGGCTCTCATTTCGCACATTTTGCCCCCGTTTACTCTCGGATAATTCTTACACATAAAAACACTTCAAATTAATATAAATCATCACGTTTAACATCCATAATCCACGAAACAAAATTAAAATATGAGGCGATATACATACAAATATATATACTTTAAGATAAACATCAACACCCCACACTTAGACTCTTGCTCATCCTCGAGCAATGGGACTAACAACTACACTCCAACAACGCACAAAGTTCACTATAAAGGAGCATTTTAACTTTAAATCACACAATTTACCCTTGACTATGATCGATACCGGCAATCAAGCATGAACATACTAAAATTCACATTCTTCCCTTTTTTAAACATGCCCAAGTATAACAATTCAATTCAATCACTCCAATAACCTATTTGCAACCACCAAACCTCAAGAGTCAACTTGTAACTACTAAGCACTCCCAACTTACGCACTTACCCAACAAGAAAGTTTACAACATTACCAATTGTTCATGAGATCATGTGTCCTCACCAACGAACAAAATAGTGAATATAGACTAGTCCACACATTCAAATATGCTTTTGAATATAATTTAAGGACATCACACAATCGAACAAAATTTCACTCACTCTCACAAAGAATTTATATGCATCCCTTGATCGTACCATAAGCTTGCCCATAGTGTAGATCTTTACTAATTTAAGCTAGCCAAATCTAGGATCAATTAGGACTTTAAGGTTGTAATGTAGGCTAAGGGACGAGTATGATATATTTAAGAATATTGGCTAACCCTCCTAAGCAATTTAATACACTACATTCACAACTCAAACACATATTCTTCTCAACCAATTCACTTGCCACAAACCATATACAACATAGCCCTTTTTCCAATTAAGCACTTATATACTCCCACTAGAACAATTTAATAAGAAGTGGAGGTGTGTGTTTTTTTTCTACATTTGACTATCAATTTTTTTTTCCTTTTTCTTCTTCCCCCTTTTTTTTCTACATACACTTCATACATTAAGGTTCATCGGCTAGTGACTTTTGATTTCAACTTTAGTGCACCAACATGCCCTTCCATGGATCCACTCAAAAAATAATCCCCAATATCTCACCTTACTTCTTTTAGCGACTAAGTGCCTTAGGAGGTAAAAGTTCAACAATTTCAAATTAAGAACAAAATAGGGGTACGACTTGTAATGTGGGTGCCAAAGAAAAGGTGTATAGGCTCAAAGGGGCTGGCAATGGAATTTTTTTTATGTGACAAGCACATCTATGATCAACCAAAAAAAAAATGCCTACATCATCTCCTAGATTAGAATAACCTACAATTTCACTTCGATTAACACACGGGGCAAGTTTTAGACTACACATGATAGCATAGAAAATCACTAGGCCTCACACACACATTGCACATGACTCAATCACGAAGGTTTTGTTCAACTCTCAAGTCAAACAAGCACACATAATTGAGAAAATTAAGCAATATTGCACTATGTAGCATACAAGTCAAACAACTAAGCTAAGGCGTCACAAAATAGGCTATTTACTTTACTTAGGCGCCATAGGTCAAACCATATACAAGGGAAAATAGAATGTATGTCATAGCCTAATGTGCCAGCACCAAACACATTAATGAGTAATTCATAGTCACTCAGTTTCTTCCTAAATACTCCTAAGAAAAATTTAAATACCTGGTTCAAGCTATACCCTTGGAAAAGAACCGGTTTCCAAAGAAACACCAAGGAATACTACCTAGCTATCCTAAAAAAAAATCCTTTTGGTGTTGTTTTTTAATTGGACTTTATCTCTCAAGAAAATTGTCCAACAGATCCATCGTCGGGAAAAAGCCGAGCTTTTCCAAAAAACAAAACATATTTATACAAGTTATAAAACTACACTAATAGTAGCATTCCTCCCACCCCACACTTATAACATAAATAGTCCCTGATGCATATAAGAACAAAAACAAAGTAGGGTGAAAAGAAAACTCCCTGTCACTCGGAGTCCTCCATCTCAGCTTGTCCTCCATCAGCAACTCCAGGCTCATCATCATCAGGGCCTATAGACACCAAAGCTAGGGTCCCGTAACCTCATCACCCCCATCATCCTCTGTATTTGAGACTCTGACTGTGTTGACGTCCTCGGATGAATGAACGGGGCTTCCAGGTGCAATCCCCAATATCTCCTTGGATGAACTGGACAATTCATTGCGTAACTGCATACGCTCCTCGTTTGAAATGATAGACCTGCTCATTAAAAAATTTAAAGACTTGTAGATGTACCTGCTGAAGTTATCGTCTCTTTCGTATCTTGCCACCTGTGTAAGCTTAGACGATGTCTCCAGCAATGATGTGATGTCCATTAGCCCTGTAGGAGCCTCCACCAACTCATCGTATCCCGGGTACTCCGGCATTCCTCGGGCCATTAGATAATGGATTAGCAAGTTTGTCGCGCACCCTTTTCCTTGCGGAGATCGGGTTCATGACATTGGTTGGAACAACTCATTCCTTTTGGGAAAGGGGGTTTGCATATTTTGAAGAGTCGCCACCTAACGATTTTAACGGTGCGTTAGGGAACCTAAGGGGTTCAATTATAACTACGTTGCTAACCAGAGACTTGGGTAAGGGATTGAAATTATCCTAAGGGGAAGGTGTTAGGCACCCCTTTAGATCCACACTTGTGGTTCCCGGCCGAATGGTTTCGTGAATTTGTACAAATAGAAAATAACAAGAAAGGCTCAAATAAGAGGGGATTTAACCCTTAAACATACATATCTTTGAAAATGGTAAAGGAGATTAGACTTTGGAATTACGAGCTAAGCATATAAAAGGTGTCCTAGGTTTATAATAATATGGATCACATCAATGCAATACCCGGTAACCACTCCTCGAATAGGGGATATACGTGGTATTAGCGCACCGGTCATCATATCTATATTCTACCCTTCCCATCCCATAAAGGTGATTAAAGCGTGTGTTGGTCATGAAACTTATTGCGTGCTATTACTCGTCCGATCCTATCAGTCCTGGAGGAAGTTAGGGACTACTATTCCTATAGGGTGAGTACTAGGCTAAACCCCTAGATTTAAAGGACAAAATGCTAAACGACAAACAAAACAATTAGGACTGCAAATACAGGGAAACATATAGAGGCAGATATGGGGCTCAGATATTCCTCCCCAATTATACACATAAAATAGCACGACTAAAACACAAGTAAACTCTTTAAATTTAGGACCAAAATCATGATGTCTAGGCGAGAATACAATAGTGAGGCAGTGTTTTTACTGAGTTTCAGAGAAAAGGATCTTTCCCAGATTCAGACTATCAATCCTGACCTATTATTAACCAAACATCACACAGAAAGAAGGTAGATATCCAGTTTTAATAAGTTTAATCCCTAAGGCTTGCCTAGGCGTATTATACCGCTCCAGTTACACTGTTTTAGCTTTTTCAAATTATAGTAGTTAGACAAGGATGAGTCTGTTTTTAATCTTAACCAAGATGAAGGGGTGAATATAAATGCAATCCTAAGGACATGGCCTCTAAATGCAAAACAAGGTGCAGAAGGATGCAATTTTTTTTACATGTTGTTCTAGATGCATCAGCGTCTTTAGTATTAGAATCTATTTCTTAGCGAGATTCATTAACACATTCTGACTAAAAACAGAACATACGGAGACGTAATTCCTTGTTAAGTTATTGAAACCTACTACATGATTTCTAGGTGTTCATAGCAGCTATTTATTTTAACACATGATTTTGGCATAGATAACATGAGCATGTTGAGAATGAAATCCTAAGGGGACATGATTTCTAAGATGCAAGATTTGACAATAATTAGTTATTTATCCTAAAACGAGATTTATAGACGAAACAATTGTGAGAATGATGAAACAGTAATATTATAACAACCATTTTTCTGTTGTTATCCAACTATAAACATGATTTCTAAGTATGATGAGATGCTTACATGAATGGACCTAATAATCATGATATCTAATTCATGTATGGCATGTATTCCTAAGCATGATGGCTATTGCGCATATATGAAAGAAAACCTATAAGCATGGTTTCTACCCGTATCTATACTAAACATGCATACCCCACCCATTTCACTATTCAGCCCCAGAATCATTTTTACAATTAAATATTACAGACCATCATTGCACAAATTTCATAAGTAAATAAAGAAATTAAGAAGTTACACTATAGGGAGCCTAACAATAAGCCCAAATCCTCAGATCCAACAATGCCATATGCCATGACCTTTTATAACCCAAGTGTGTCAGAGTTCCTAAGGAAGTGCTCACACCCAGGTGCCCTAGCCAGGAATGAGTAAGTGCAGTGTGGGAATGCCAGCCTTGTGTGTCAGAGTTCAGTGGGTACTCAAATGGTCCCCAAGGAAGTGCTCACACGAAGGGGGATGAACTTAGAACTAAAAGTAGTGAGATGTGCTCATTGTTTTAAGAAGTTGAGTTGGAAATAGTTTTGTGAAATAAATATTTTGAAATAAGCCTTGAAGAACAACTGAGAGTTTGCTTTTATGAAAAACCAGTTTGAGGAGGAAAAGAAACAAGACAGTCAGCAACTGAAATACATACACAGTTTAGGAAACAAACACAGTCAGGGATAGGGGAACTGGGGACAAATAAGTCACATAGTGGAAACAGACTTGCACACAAGTAGAGCTCAGAGTAGTATTACAGGACCTAAGTAGTCATAGCATAGTTAATCACAGAGTATTCATGCTAGGATCCCAAATAACATCAAATTGAGGTGTGTTAGGATTACATGGCAACTAAGTGTCAGGAATGCATGCTTATAGTGTCAGGAATCGGGGGTAAGGCAGAATCATAGTGAAACAGGTGAGAAAAGCAATAGACATGCTGAACTAAAGGGAAAGGGAGATCATATGGACATAGTAGACAGGCTAATTGCAAGGCAAGCAACACAACCACACATAGAAGCATAAGAGGAACGAAAGGAATCGTAATACAAAAAAAAACATATTGTTTTGGGTGCTATAAACATAAACTGAAAAACATACCAGTTTTGAATGAAAGACTGAATGGAGAGTGAAGAGCACTAATGTGAAGAACAGTAAAGCAGTAGAGTAATAAAACAATATAATCACTCAATCTTGGCTTTCAGCCGACTGAGTTGCGAATAAACACAAGAGAAGCAAGAGACTGTCTGTGTGGGTGTAGGAGAGAGCTTAGAACAGTATGTATGTTCCTCCTCTTGTTATTGAAAGACTAGAAGTATATATAGTTTGAACTTATGTAGCAAATAAGGCAAGAATCATAGTTCAACAGTAAATTATGGAATTATGTACCAATTATAATCACATCAGTGTCCGGAATCCCTTTAATTAGGGTGTCAGGACTCAAACGGATACAAGTTGTATCAAGTAAGGAAAGGGAGAAATTACAGGACTAACTTTAACATAATTAAAGCATGTGGCATGTAATAAGGGCTGAATACAGAATGCTTCGAGTAAGGCAAATATATGTCAAATATTTGAAAACATATTTAGGCACATAAATATGGTAGAATACAATTTGATTCTGAAAATAAATCACATGAATCACGTATAGGACTAAAATCATAAGGGAAAGTTTTAATTAAGGAAAGTGTCACACATGTAAGGAAATAATTCAAAATCAGTAAAAAGGTTCTAAGAAAAAAACATATGAGTTACAGTTTTTTGAGAAAAGATATCACAGATCAACAAAAATCAACAAGTAATCAAATTTACAATGAATAGCACGAAAATCAGATAAAACCTTAGGCAAGTAGTAGAGAATAGATTGAAAACCCTAGGTAAAGAAAGAATGACACAAGTTTATAGACGAAAAGTGATGTTAGACATAATAGAAACACAGAGATAGTAATAACAACATGCTAAAAATCACAGAGAAGCTCAACATCTATGAGAAATAAAATCTCGTGTATTCAGACGAACATGTTAGTCACTGAAGGACTCAAAATTTAGGGAAAATTTGGGTTTCCAGTAGAGCAAGTTAAAACGAAGAACAAATTTGAACCAAACATTGAATAACAGAGAAAACATAGAATAATATTAAAGCAGAAGCAGAGAAATAATTTTTTAAGAAGGGGTTATGAACCCTAGTTTAAAAAATGAAAAATCGTTAAAAAATAAAGTGTTTTTCAGAGAAAACATGTAAGTAACCCTTCGTAATATCATAAATCTAAAGAAGATCTAAAAGAAATCGAAAAGACATAGGGTTAGGGTTTCGTGGAACCCCGAGAAAAATAGGAAAAATCCTCAAAGACGTCGCCGGCTTAAGCCGAAGATGTTGTAATCCTTACTCAGCCGGGGGAAGTCGGAAAGTGGCATGGGGACCATGGGAGGTGAGTGGACCTCTCTAAGTTCTCCTGAGGGCCCTATGGTATCACTGGACCGGTGTAAGGTGGATAGATAACCAGGAGATGATGAAGAACCACGGTTTCCGGTGAGGGAATCAGCTGGAGAATGTGAGCAGACCCCATTGGAAGAGGGAAGCCAAGGGAGGCTTCTAGAGAGAATTAGAGAGAGATAGATAGAGAATGAGTGTTGAGTGAATGAGGGGTCGGAGGGGGGGGG
>ML318272.1:0-25365 GCA_005239505.1 Nicotiana paniculata
CCTCAGAACCAAGTTTGGAAACGTTACTTACCTCAAAACCAGCTAAAATACTATTCCGCAGTGTCTTTGCCTCTAAATTCGGCCTCTGAGTGCTCCAAATCTACCAAGTTCAGATTTTTTATCATCAAATTATGCTTAAGGAATGATTTCCAATTGAAAATTATCAAATTTAGCTCAAAACCCCGAATTTGTTCAAAACCCGACCCTCGGTCCCGAAACTCAGAAATTTTTATACAAAACTGTTCTTCATCATCTCACGAGTCCGTACATATAAAGAACACTAAAATCGGAGTTCGTTGACCCCTCAAATCGAACCCTAAAGGTCTCAAAATCTCAACCCCTAACCCCACCTTTTTCCTACTGATTTTCATAATTAAACACTGATATAAGGTCTCCAATCACATATAATTGAGTTATTAAGTCCAAAAACCTTACCTCAATACAGAACACTGATTTTCCCTCTTCAAAATCACCTTAAGATCTTCTTCCCGCTCAAAGATGGTGTTAAAAGGTCTAAATTGCGCAGAGGATTTTAATTTATACTTTCTGCCCAGGGGTCCGCACCTGCGCCCAATTTCACGCACTTGCGGTCCCACTAACCGCACCTCTGACTTTTCCTTAAACGACCTGACTCTGCACCTGCGACTCACATTCCGCACCTGCGTCTTCGCAGGTGCGGCCACCTATTCGCATCTGCGATTTTTCCCTGGCTGGACAAATCTCGCCCCTGCGGAGCCTTCTTTCGCTCCTTCGGGCCCGCACCTGCGGCCAAACTTTCACTGTGATTTCACACCAGCAGCTTTTTGCTGCAATTTCCAACTCCGAACTTCCCATTAACCATCCGAAAGCAATCCCGAGCCCCTCGGGACCCCAACCAAACATACTAACACGTTACATTTGATCATTCAAGCTTAGTTGCACTCTTAAAACACCAAAACTAACATCGAAACACCAAAATCACATCGGATTCAAGCCTAAGAACTTTCAATTTCTAAAATCCTCCAACGATGCCGAAACTATCCAAAACAACTCCGATTAACCTGAAATTTTGCAGACATATCCAAAATGACATTACGAACCTGTTCCAACTTTCGTAATTCCATTCCGACCCCGATAGCCTATTTTCCACTGCAGACCGGAAATCGCCAAAAACTAACTTTTGCNCAATAATAATGCAAATTCTACGGGACGACCGACCGGGTCGTTACAGCAACCCGATCCCACATGTCCACCCTTATCACTCCTTCTTGCGGCGTGCAACCCGCTCCCACCAGACATATCATATCAATTATTCATAAATTGTTTACACAATTCAGCTAAGCCTTTCACAATACTGTTATTTCCACAATTTCAAACAAAAAATCATATAGCTCGTAAGCTTTAATCAATATTATTTCACAATAAAACCAACTAGAATATAAGTAAACACCGTAACGCTGTCAATCCAGCTCAGTCTTTATATACTAAGATAAACTCAAGAGAACATCCAACATTTTTAACACACTTATAACAACAATTACGAAACAGTTAGACTGCATTTCTCACAACTTCCTCAGTATTATCAAAACGAAACCACCAGGAACGTGTATATATATATATAATTCGTAAAAATAATATCAAGCCTCTCAACTGTTATACATATCACAAGGAAACCAGCTCAAACAACCAAAACTCTTTCCAAATAATCACAACAATATCTAACAACGTATCAACAAGAACAAATAGTCATAGAAGCAATAATGAACATATAACAATTAGGACAATAATCAATTAAGTTGGGAACGGGGAGAGGGAATCATGTTTAACAATTAATTTGGGTGGTGCATAGATACTCGTCACAACACCTATACACCACGCCCATGCATTTCACATAGCAAACAAGTGGGGAGTCCACAATTCCGTAGGCCACTCACTGCTCAATTATCGCTTTTCCTTTTGAATTCACCTCCAAATTGCTCGAATTTAATCTCAATTAACTTAATATCATTAACTAATGCTAAAGGAAGTAACTTTGTTGAAAAAAATTTCTAAGTTTTCTAAAAAAAGTCAAAACCCGACCCCGGACCCGCTTGGTCTAAACTCGGTGTTCGGACTAAATTACGTTTACCCATTCACCCATGAACCCAAATATATAATTAGTTTTGAAATCCGACCTTAATTTGATATAAAAATTCGATTTTTACAAAACTCCCCAATTCTACCAAAAACCTAGATTTTTACCATGAAAATCCTTTGTTTTTGCTTTAAAAGTGATACAAAATAGTAAGGAATTGAAATAGCAAGGTTTGAAATTGATTACCTATGAATTGAGGATGAAAATTGCTGAAGAAAAATTATTTTTAGGGCTGGAACTTCCAAAATTTGGAGAAGAAAGTGTTATGCCCGTTCTTTAACAGGTATTTATATTAGCTGGGCTGGGCAACTGTGCGATCGCAGATAAAGATGTGCGATCGCACAGGGTAAGGAAAATTGGGTTGTGCAATCGCGAGAGAAAGAGTGCAATCGCACAGGGTATGGAACTTTGGGTTGTGCGATTGCGGGAGAAAGAGTGCAATCGCACAGTACAAATTTTAGGGCCCCTTGAGCTTGCACTGTGCGATTGTGGATTAGGCCTTGCGATCGCATAGGGTTCCAAATAGGCCTTCTAAATTTACTTTGTGCTATCACGGACTTTCCTATGCGATCGCACAGAGCAATTACCTGGACACCAGAAAACTTAAAACCAACAATTACTTTAAGTGCAAAAATATCCCGTGGCCTACCCGAAACTCACCAGAGCCCTCGGGGCTCCAAACAAATCATGCACGCAGGTCTAAAAATATCATACGGACTTGCTTGTGCGATAAAATCATGAAAATAACATGTAAATCTATGAATTAAACCTCAAAACTTATCATTTTCAACAAGAACTCTTAAGGCTTATAATTTCTCAATCGGATGTCCGCATCACGTCAAACGAATTCCATTTTTCACCAAATTTACAGTTAACCTTTAAATATCATAACCAAGCTGTACCGAGCTCCGGAACCAAAATACGGACCCGATACCAATGATTTTAGCATTATTTCTTTTCTTTAATTCACAAACATTTCAGCAAAATAATTTCTTTCAAAAATTGATTTCTAAGGCTTGGGACCTCGGAATTCATTTCCGGGCATACGCCCGAGTCCCATATTTTACTGCGGACCTCCCGGGATCATCAGAACACAAATCCGGGTCCGTTTACTCAAAATGTTGACCAAAGTCAACTTTTATCAAATTTAAAATCTAAAAATTACTATTTCTTGTATTTCCACATAAAAGCTTTCCGGTTTCACGCCCGGGCTGCACACACAAATCGAGATATTTAATTTTAGTCTTTTTATGACTATTAATCATGGAACATAGTCTAATTTTATAAAATAACCCCTTGAGTCATCACATTTATTATTAAAACTTTCTAAATCATTCAAATAAGGAAGGACATAATATATAGTATTTAGTTGATTTAAAAAATCCTAAGGTTTAGGGGGAAACTCAATTGACGATAAAAGTTTGGATTCATTACACAAATATGCGTGGTTGCAATTTAACTTTATTTTTATCTAATTTAGTTTACATATGATTAAAATAATTCTTACAAAGAAAAAGGACTAAAACTTAGACATATGTGCCTTCTATGATTCCTAATTAATTATAAAGATCATTAAACCTAGGAAACTTAAAGTAGAAGAGTAAGATTCTTATCAATTTTTACATAATTAGGAATAGGCGTGGCAAATTCACAAAGATCTTCGACTTCTAGGAAACTTAAAGTAGAAAAGCAGGATTTAAATAAGGAAAGTTTTAACAATAAATATTTTGTTGATTTTAGCATCCTAAATAATAGAAAAAATAATTAAATTACTATTTTGTCCCATATGAACTCTATTATTAAAGGATAAAAAAGACGAACGATATTTCGCTAAAAGTCTTCGTGCTTTTAATATAGTATAGATATAGATATTAATAGATAGATATGTATAGATATAGATAGATAGATAGATAGATAGAGCCAAATTTCTTGGAAACTCAAAGTAAAAATTCATACTAAACTTTTAATATTAAATATTGATTTTTCTAATATTTAAAACATTAAATTCTTAATCGATTGCAAGGTCTTATATATTAGTTATAATACATTCATAATGTCATTAACAAAATACAAAGAAGAATAGAGATTTTATTTTGATCTCCTTGCGACAATCTTCTAAATTTAGTTATTATCATCATCTACTAATCAATACAACCATTAAAAAGTTACATCAAAATTGTCAATAAAATTATATATAAAATAAGAAGAAAAGAAAGTAATTAAACATTGGTTAGTTTAAAATACAAATAAAAAGAAAAATGTAGCTATGATATTCTAGTGGACTAATATTCTAGTGAAGACTTTTTCAGCTTTTCAATACCACACTACCTTTTTTCTTATTCTTGGAAAAGTTACGTAGGAAAAGAAAAAGTAGTGTACTCCTAAATATTAGGCATACTAACAAAAACTTGCAGGAATCATGGAAATCTAAACTACATTAACTATATTACTCCTATGTCTTTTATAAAAACATTCGACTTATATTCAAATAGGAAAACTATATATCTATATAAGAAAAATTCTACACGATATTAAATTCTTAAATATAAGAGTTATTACATAGTTTAAATAAGGAAAGGTAATTATTAATTTAAAAGTTTTAAATATTAAAATAATAATTAAATGATAATTTCATCAAGTATGAACTCTATCTTTAAAGGGTAAAAATGGCGAACGACATTTTGCTAATGGCGTTCGAAGTGTTTTGGGACCGTTTTGTCCAATAAACAAAATAAGAGTTTTTTTTAAAAAATAAAATAAAATGTGTTTATCCATAAAATTTTGCAAGTTTTTAGAAATTTTTCGAAAATGAATTTTCAAAAGCAAAAAATTGTTTTGACCACTTTTCAAAATTTTCAAAAATAAATAAATATATTCCTCACTCACAAAACTGCAATATTTCAAGTGAAATGCATGTCCAAACATAATTTCAAATTTCAAATACCATTTTTCAACTTAACTCCAAATACTATTTTTTTTCAAAAATTATAATTTTTATGTCCAAAGGCCTACTTGGTATTGCAAATTCAACTTACTTTAGGGCACGTTTGGCCATGAAAATATTTGCTACCGTTTAGGCATATATTTGGTTGAAACTTGAAAAAAAAGTGAGTTTTTTAAGGATGAAAAAAAAATTTGAAAATTAAAATTGTGTTTGGACATGTATTTTACTTGAAAATTGAAGTTTGTAAGTAGAAAACTTCAAAACTACTCTAGAGCTGTTTTTGGGATTTGAAAATTTTATTTTTAAAATCTGTCCCAAAATGAGGGGGATGTGCACAAATAGCCATTAAGAGCACATGTCTTCACTTTAAAGCCGGTATTTTAAATGTCTTTAGTCTTTAGCTACTGGTTTAATAAATTTTTACCCGACTGGACGAAAATACCCTTCTACTATAACTTCTACCTACGCTTTTATTAACGATCAGCAGCAACAACATCACGTAACTAACTACAGCAGCAACAGAGACTGTGATCGTGAAATTTCAAACTATAGAATTGCATAAGTTTCTCTTCCGATTTGAAACTATAAAATTCAATTTTTTCTCGTCCAAAAATCGACATAATTTTACAGTAAGTTATGCTTTTGTGTGTTCTATTGATTTTTATTTCGTTACTAGGAATTTGATGCTAGGAATTTGATTTTTTTTTTTTGAATTTCTGGATTGATAAGGTTAAAGACATTGCGCCCTGTGATAATTCTATAAAAATTGGGCACATAATGTTAAGGATTTGGTGTCCTTAACATGACCGTTGTTACTAATATTAAGGACATATTGTCCTGATTTTGCAAATTGAATTGAAAAAGTTAAGGACACAATGTCCTTAACTTCTTTGTTGTTCTTCTGAATGTTAAGAACATACTGTCATAGTTTTGCAAATTGTTTTGAAAAAGTTAAGGACACTTGGTCCTGAAGTTTGAGTTTCAAGTTGAAAAGTTAAGGGCACTTTGTTCTGAACTTTGACTTACATGTTCAAAGTCCTTAACTTAGAGTTACAAGTTAAAAAGTTAAGGACATGCAGTCCTTAACTTCAAGTTTCAAGTTCAAAAGTTAAGGACACTTGGTCCTTAACTTTGAATTCCAAGTTCAAAAGTTAAGGACACTTGGTCCTGAAGTTTGAGTTTCAAGTTGAAAAGTTAAGGACACTTGGTCCTGGACTTTGACTTTCATGTTCAGAAGTTAAGGACCAAGAAGATTAAGGACACTTGGTCCTGAAGTTTGAGTTTCAAGTTGAAAAGTTAAGGACACTTGGTCCTGGACTTTGACTTTCATGTTCAGAAGTTAAGGACCAAGAAGATTAAGGACACTTGGTCCTGAAGTTTGAGTTTCAAGTTGAAAAGTTAAGGACACTTGGTCCTGGACTTTGACTTTCATGTTCAGAAGTTAAGGACACTTGGTCCTTAACTTAGAGTTACAAGTTAAAAAGTTAAGGACAAACAGTCCTTAACTTCAAGTTTCAAGTTCAAAAGTTAAGGACACTTGGTCCGTAACTTTGAATTCCAAGTTCAAAAGTTAAGGACACTTGGTCCTAAAGTTTGAGTTTCAAGTTGAAAAGTTAAGGACACTTGGTCCTGAACTTTGACTTACATGTTCAAAAGTTAAGGACACTTGGTCCTTAACTTAGATTTACAAGTTAAAAAGTTAAGGACATGCGGTCCTTAACTTCAAGTTTCAAGCTCAAAAGTCCCAAGTTCAAAAGTTAAGGACACTTGGTCCTGAACTTTTAGTTCCAAGTTCAAAAGTAAAGGACACTTGGTCCTTAACTTGGTCTTGAACTTACAGTACCTATTCTTAATTATACAAGGATTTCTCTATAAAATATGTCCTCAATTTCCCATTCTCTTGACTTTCATGATGGAAACAATATGCATTATAGTTGCTTTTAATGGTACATGGACTGAAGACTATACATATCTTGATCATCAACAAAGCTTGTTCTAGTACCTGAGGCAATTCGGTTTGAAGATTTCATTAAACAGATCTTTGAAGTTATTGAATTGGATAGAGACAAGTTTGAAGCAATGATATGGTTTGATATCAACCTGGGAACAAGCAAGGGAATGCTTGTATCCAAAGATTTAGATCTTCACACATGTATAGAGTTACTAAAAAGTCATTCACTCTTCAAGGGCTGTCGTTTCATTGTTGATATTCCGGAAAGAGTTTTTGGATCAACAAGCACCTTTGAACATGTCAACAGAGAAACTCAACATGACAATCAATTTCTGAAAGCAATACACAGTGAATAAGTTTACCACAGAACTTCACACTTTGTAATCGGAAAAAGTTTCCAAAAATACCATCCCTCAACTTCTTCCACTGCCTGTTCGACAAAAAACTTTTTATTGTTTCCTTATACTGTAAATCTCCTTTCCAATAGCTCATTAAATTAAGCCAAACATCAAACTCGAACACACGATCTCCTTCCATTAGAACACTACAAAGAAGGAAAAAGAACATAAAAGATTAGGACTAAAAGAGTAGGACTTACAGTTACAAGTTGAAAACTTCAAGGCACTTGTCCTGAACTTCAAGTTTCAAGTTAAAAAGTTAAGGGCAGACAGTCCTTAACTTATAGTTTCAAGTTCAAAAGTTAAGGACAATAGGTCCTGAACTTCAACTTTCAAGTTCAAAAGTTATGGACACTTGGTCCTTAACTTCAAGTTTCAAGTTAAAAAGTTACGGACATGCAGCCCTTAACTTCAACTTTCAAGTTCAAAAGTTAAGGACACTTGGTCCTTAACTTCAAGTTACAAGTTAAAAAGTTAAGGACAGGCGGTCCTTAACTTATAGTTTCAAGTTGAAAAGTTAAGGACACTTGGTCCTGAACTTCAACTTTCAAGTTCAAACACTAAGGACACTTGATCCTTAACTTCAGGTTTCAAGTTAAAAGTTAAGGACATGCAATCCTTAACTTCAAGTTTAGAGTTAAAAAATTAAGGACAGGCAGTCCTTAACTTATAGTTTCAAGTTGAAAAGCTAAGGACACTTGGTCCTGAACTTCAAGTTTCAAGTTCAAAAGTAAAGGACACTTGGTCCTTAACTTTGAATTCCAAGTTCAAAAGTTAAGGACAATAGGTCCTAAACTTCAACTTTCAAGTTCAAAAGGAAAGGACACTTGGTCCTTAACTTTGAATTCCAAATTCAAAAGTTAAGGACAATAGATCCTGAACTTCAACTTTCAAGTTCAAAAGTAAAGAACACTTGGTCCTTAATTTTGAATTCCAAGTTCAAAAGTTAAGGACAGTAGGTCCTGAACTTCAACTTTCAAGTTCAAAAAGTTAAGGACACTTGGTCCTTAACTTCAAGTTACAAGTAAAAAAGTTAAGGACAGGCAGTCTTTGACTTATAGTTTCAAGTTGAAAAGTTAAGGACACTTGGTCCTGAATTTCAACTTTCAAGTTCAAAAGTTAAGGACACTTGGTCCTTAACTTTAAATTCCAAGTTCAAAAGTTAAGGACACTTAGTCCTTAACTTTGAGTTCCATGTTCAAAAGTTAAGGACACTTGGTCCTTAACTTTAAATTCCAAGTTCAAAAGTTAAGGACACTTAGTCCTTAACTTTGAGTTCCATGTTCAAAAGTTAAGGACACTTGGTCCTTAACTTTTATGAACACAGTTAACTAAAAATTCATAAACACAATTAGCTTATGAATTCGTACGAATATTTTTATGAAATGTCATTACATAATCAAATATAATAATTAAACCATAAACATATTTCAATACCAAAAATTCATAAACACAGGTAGCTTATGAATTCGTACGAATATTTTTATGAAATGTCATTACATAATCAAATATAATAATTAAACCATAAACATATTTCAATACCAAAAATTCATAAATACAGGTAGCTTATGAATTCGTACGACTATTTTTATGAAATGTCCATACATAATCAAATATATTGATTGAACCATAAACACATTTCAATACCAAAATGTTCTGAATAACTTCCTCACAAAAATCCGATCCTTATTCCACACTGAATCAAGTTATAATCATTATTTTTGAAATTTCACACATACTTGATGTCAAACACAACATTGATCACGAATACAGATATACAAAAAGAAGAATTCATAAAATCAAAATAAAAAACAAAACCAGTTCGTTGGGTCGATGCAGAGAAGATGACAAAGGAGAAGAGATTAAGCGCAACAAACTACACGCAGAGAATCGCTGGGCAGGAACAAAATTGAACAATGATTTGCATGCAAGGAACGATACTGATACTAAGGGAGCGAAATTTGCCTCTGAAATTTTGGCTCTCAAATTTTGCCTCTGAACGTATAAAATAAGAGTTTGGGAATATAAGAATAGAAGAAAGGGTAAACTTGTCTTTTCAAACTAATTTTAATAGAGTAGCGGCTATTTTTGCTCAGCATTAGAATTGGTGGATAAAAAATAAACATCACCTTAGTTAGTTGCTACCACACGCCATTTTTACCCAAAATGGTTACGATCTATAAACAAACTAGTATAGTTTAGCCCATGATGCGCATGAGCCCAATAAGCATATGCTAATTGACGGTTAGATTTATTTTTTACTTTTCTGAGTCAATAAATTTAGATTCATACAAATAGACGGTTGGATTTATTCTTTACTTTTCTTAGTCAATATATTAAGCTATACACTAATAATATACGATTATACATATAATATACATGAATTGTACATATATTATATATATATGTCATCTATTTTTAGCTTAATCAGTTGGAATGACGGCTATTTAGGTTAATATTTATTATTCTTTTATTATTTAAGAACTTTTTGTGTTAAGAGTCCATCTCCAAAGAATCTTAAAGTTAAACAAATTAGGCTATGCAAGTAATTCTGTTTTAAGATTGACTTGATTCAATAAGTGGGGATAGGGCTGGGCATATATCGGGTATAACCGATAAGTCGAACAGAAATTTTTTTATTGGGATATCGATAACGGGTTATTGGATTAATGGTTCGGTAACAGTTTTGCATTTTTTCACTATTGGGTTATCGGTTCGGGCCACGGTTCATCCAGTTTCTTAACGGGTTTAACTGATAACCCAATAAGATTTAATAAAAATTAAGATTTTACCCTTACGTATATAAATATATGTAGGGCTTCATTCTCTCTTTTGTTCCCAATTTTCCCGGCCGCATTCAAGATTGAAGTTTCACAGTTCACTCTTCAGACTCTGATTCAATTTTTAAACAGATCTTCTTCAAAATTCAAAGTACAACTACATTCTTAGAATCTTAGCGTAAGTTTATATTCCAAAATTACTTCTTTGTTAAAAACAAATTTCGTTCCTTTCTTTTGAGTTTTACAATAGAGTTCGATAATAAAAATATAGGATTTTTGATTGTTTTTGGTTCTTTATTTTGTGCGCATGTTTTAGTACTATGTTTGTACTTGTTAATTTTAAGGTGAAATTGCTACTACCTTGTATTGTATTAATGTATTTGGACAATTGTTGTTGAAGAATTAACACTATTTCAGTTGTGTTTGGACAACTGTTGAATTACTAGTACTCTTGTTGCTCTTGCTACAATTAGACTCTGAAAAATGACATTAATCTCTTGATTATGATTTCGCAGGAAACCAAAAAATTGTAACTAATGTTCTTGTTAACTAATATTTCCAGTGAATTGGAGATGGAATGCTTGTGGAGTTGTAGTATCAATTTCTGAGATTGCACAGGTCATGAATTTGTCAAAATGAAATATGCTTCAAATATTAGTTGTGGCTAGAATGCAGAATTGGGTAGTATACTATATGTGAATTCTTCTATTTTTTGCTTAACTCGAGTGAATTGTCTTCTCTTTTTTGCTTAACTCTAGATTGAGTTATCTTATCGGGTAAACCGATAATGACCGTAATCGATTAACCGATAGCCGATAACTAATATCTTATCGGTTTGGTTATCGGTTTATCATATTTGTAAACCGATAACCGATATGCTAAACCGATAATATTCATAACTGAACTTAACTGACCGATGCCCACCCCTAAGTGGGAGATGAGCAAATTTTTTGCTTAACTTATGCTGAATAGTAATGTTTATAACATACAAGATTTTTTTCATCATACATGAAATTTGTCTAGACCATTGATATTTTTGTCAAAATAATTAGCTTTTTATCTATATCATAAAAGATTTGATGACACCTTTGGAAAAGGAATTCATTTTGTGACTTTTGTCAAATTTTATTAAGCTTCATATTCCCCCGTTTTATACCTGGATTATAATTCTAACTTCTAATATGAAAATTTTCGTTTCCCTTCAAAATACAGGATATGCACTCTCCTAGAACGAAGACCCTAGCTTAGCATATGCTTATTGAGTCTCATAATTATGATCATTGAAGTATTGCTCCAAAATAAATGTTCATAGCACCATATATATAGATACGCGAATATATATACTTAACTTAGTGTGTTTGAAGAATTGCACTAAATAGTAACAGTAAAACAAATAGCAATAACTGTGCTCATTCCTAAACAAGTAATATATTGTTCTAGTCTCTTAATAAAATCAAAACTATCATTTTTTGATTGTACATCTATACCATTTTCACAAAAATATTTTTCCTATTTTATGTTAAAATTGACGATCTAGTTACATATCACATAAGATGAGTACTCCCGATATTGTCTTGGGAATTTTAAGTATATATAGTAGCGTACTGGACTCCATCTACATAAGTAGAAGCATTCAAGAATCACTTGACAGTTCTTATTTCTATTTTCCGACTCTCATCTTNCACAAAGAACCTTAGATAAAGCTATTACAAACATACCTGATTTTCGAAAAACCAGTATTTTAAGTGGACTCTTCACAAAATCACTAATTTAAAGTAAATTTTCATATTCAGCACTCTATAAACTAAGCTTTCGTTTAACCTTAAAATTTGGGAGCTTTTTTAAAAGTTTTATTTTCAAATATCTGTGTTTTTTTTTTATATATTTGAACCATTTTTTGGCAGATTTTGAAAACAAAATTTTTAAATCTCAAAAACAGCTCTAGTAATTTTTGAACTTTTCGACTCCAAACTTTAAATTCTTTTCAAGTAAAATGTATGCCCAAACACAATTTCAACTTTCAGAAATCATTTTTTATCTCATTTTTAAAAACTATTTTTTTTAAAGTTTTAACCAAATCTATGTCCAAATGCTAGCTAAGTAAATCTATATCCAGCAGTCCGTACATCTGAACAAAGCCTAATTTAATACACTTGTTAAGTGTAAATAAATAAAAATTATCATATAGCGCAATCCCTTCACCTCTGATTAGATGTTTGCTGCTGATTAATAAAGTCATGAAGCAGGTTGGGGGGTTTGCTTCATCAACCAATTAGTATATGAAAAAATTAATAGTGTATTTATAATTAAAAAGAGTGTTTTATTAAAAGAGCATGTTTCTTTTCTTGTTCTCTAGTTGGTGAAATAAAAGGGAACACAAAATTCAACAATTTTTGTTTAACTTTATTATTCCTAATATTAATAAAAGCTAGATTGATCTTGGTTAAGAGTTTAGTGTTGAATTGAAGGAGAAGATGAGTTAACGATTGATTGACTTGTTTGAGCTATAAAAAAAAGAAGAAAATAGATTGATCGGTATGGACTATCCATAATCCATAAATAAAGAGAAAATGCTAACGGTCTAAAGTTTAAATTCCAAAAAGAAAGAAGAAATTCTTTGCCCATTCCTATATGCGGTTAAATTTTTGAAACCCAAATTGAGCGGGTGGATCTTATTTCTTTTCTAACAAATTATTTTTTGGCTTAAAAGTTATTTCTGCTGAATAGTCATTTTTTTTAAACCAATCCAAACGGGCTCAAAATGTTGACTTTCAGAAATATAAATGAACCTTGATTAAGAAATCAATTTTTCCTAATTAAAGAAAGCAAGTAAATAGCACTATTAAAGTTCTAGGTAAAAAATTATGCTTCTATTTGGGTATATAGGCAAATTGGATTTTTTACCTAATTACCCCGCTGGGATTGTACCAAAGTGCCAGTTGCACCCCTTAAAAATACGGGTGTCATATGACCCCCTTATCGTTGTAAGAAGTATAATAAATGTCATCCTTTTAAGAGAGAACTAGCTTTTGTGTTGTGTGTGATATACACACGTTTATTTCTCCTTCATTTTTTCTTTTCACATTTTTTCCCCTTCTTCTTCATCATTTTCTTTCTTTGTTTTTCCCTCTTCGTCATTTCTTTCACCCATTTCATTATTTTCTTGATTTTTAGTTGCAAAATAAGTTCATGATTTTCAAGGATAAATCCATTTAATTAAAGTTGAAAGATTTCTAAAGAGTGATAGTAGTTGTTGGCTGGTGGAATTAAAATTAGGAACAAGGTGGCTGAAAAAATTTTCCGACGAGATGGAGAAACGATGAGATGAACAAAGTGGCAAGTGAATCTGTCTAGTTGGCCACATTTTCTATTTCTCTTTATGTATTTGTCGGTTTTTTTGACTAATTCATCAAGATACCCATTTTTTGATGTGACAAGGTGCCGACAAATTTTCCGGCTAGATGAACAAAGCGGCATGCGAATCTGTCTTGTTGGGCACATTTCTATTTCTCTTTATGTATTTGCCAATTTTTTTGACTAATTCATCAAGATACGCATTTTCCGGCGAGACAAGGTGACCGGAAAATTTTCTGGCGAGATTGAGAAACGGCTGGGCACATTTTCTACTTATGTATTTGCCAATTTTTTTGACTAATTCATCAAGATACACTTGAAGATGCTTTGAACTTGATTAATTAAAAAGCATCAAATGAATCACCAGTTGACTAACTAAAAGGAAGCACCAATTTTTTTTTAACAAGAAATACCGCAAGAAAGAAGAAAAACGCAAAAGTGAAGATGGAAAGAAAAAAGAAAAAGAAAAAGAAAAAGAAAAAGAAAGAATGAAAAGAAAAATGTAAAGGAAATAATAAATCCAGATAATAGCATATTTTAATAAAAAAATATTTCAAAAATAAGTTTCTAATATTTTTTTGATTCTCACTCTCCTTTAGGAGAGTGTATTCACTCTCTAGCTTATACGTTCTGAAAAGGAGGTATTTATTACACTTACAACAAATACTGAGGGGTCATAGGAGATCCGTATTTTTAACCCCTCATCTCCCGGGCCTCAACCGAATTTGCTCCATTTTGCTCAGTTGGGGAGCGGAGGTACCCTCGAGCGGTGTATGAGCTGTGATATTTGTGATAGCGGGGATAGAACTCGGAAGGCTTCATCTTAAATTCAATCCTATTCGAGAATCAAGCGTCGAAACATCTAGAAGGGTTGGGGGTGCAAGTGATACTTTGATACAATCCCAATAGTGTAATTATATATTATCCCAAAAAGGAATAAATATTATGAACATTAGCTCAAGTATAAGTTTTGAGATTCGTTTTCTCCCATTTACCTTCCATCCCCCTCCCCCCGCCCTGCCCTGGCTCAATGTTAGTGTGGAACCAACTTTCTTTCGGTAGTGATTTACTCCTTGCGCAAGTACACGTAGAAATGTCACCAGGTAGAACAAAATAAATACGGATTAATTTCTAAATAACATCCCTAAAAGTGGCTATATGTGCACTTGCCCCAAGTATATTCATATTTGTTCCTACTCAAAACTCAATTACGAGACCACAACATAGAGAAGAAAATGGATTCCTTAAATCGTAAAACAATACGGTTGATTAAAAAAAGGAGCAAAATTAAGATAAATTCAACTTATATGCATTAACGGAGTATTTATTTTTACATTATTTCACTTATCTTCTGAGTTTCTTCGGAAGATGCATCTAAATGCATTTTAATTAAATTTTATGAACCATACATTCACAATTATTGGATTGGAAAAATATTACACGCATCGAGTGTTTACACCAAATCATATCAACATATCAACTTACGACAGTTAAGTATTTTAATGTGAGAATACATACCCTTGGTTAAGTGAGAGAATTCCTTATACAAAAATATACTTATTATATATCTATTGATTTGACGTAAACATCTCGTGCGAGTAAGTTTTAACCGAATGAATTTTAGGTTCAACGTCTGGTAATAACTCAATCACCAGCCAAGATAGACTCCCATCTTAGCATGCTAGCCTTTGAAATGCTAGCCTTTGAAATAATACTTCCTAGTCTCCCACAAAATGGAATTCTTAAATCAAATTGCTCGTTCCCACAAAATTTAAGCCAGAAAACAAAATGAAAAAAAATAATTATCCAGTCCTGCGCACAAAACACCTTAGGGATGGCAATGGGACAGGACGGCAAACACTTAACAGGACATGGCAGGTTAACATCTAAACAGGGCGATGCGGGATAAGACAAAATTTGATTTCTGAAAATTCTTAATAGGGCAGGGTAAGTATAGGTCATCCATTTCTCTTGTAATGCTTCTCTTTTTATCCTTCAAACTGCCAGCAGCAAAGGTGGACCCAGAATTTTTACGCTGCAGGGCACATTACTCTGCTCAACCAGTGCCCTCTAAATGCTTTTAGTGTTCAAGGTGTCAACCGCTTTAAATTAACTATTTTCAAGGTATATATTGACCGAAATTTACGAGGTTTACGAGGTCCGATGATCCCTTACCCATACACATGAGTCCGCCTCTGGGTAGCAGCACTTTCAGATATTCGTGTTGATACTATGAAAGGAAAAAACTGGTAATTTAAGAGTCAATTGAAATAGTTCCTGCAAATTATAATAGCTTCTGTCTAATTTTCTGAATTAGAGTTAGCTCTCCTAATATTACATACTAACACTTAAATGAAGATCGAATCACTATTTATACAATAGCCAATAATGACGTTGAATAAAGATAATATTAAATCTGGATATTGTTTGAAAAGGAGACAAAAATTAAAAGAAAGAACATGGGCCGACTTCCACTTATCTTCCATCTAACTAATGCTAATATATTTTCAGTATTTGAGGGTTACATTTACTGGTTTTACATTTAAATCAAATAAATTGTACTCCCTGTTAAAAACAAGCATTTCAAATGAATATGAAATTATAGCATGCAACTAATAAAGTCATTAAGCATCAATCAATAAGGGAGACTTAATAATTAGTCATAAACGGGTCTCACATGTAAATCGTATATAGATCTAACAAGTTGATAGTTCAGAGACGTGTTTGTGAACATAAATATAATACTTTATTTTGCTTAATTACAAATGAATCGAGAAAATATTTTATTTTGACAAGAAAAATAAAAAGAAAAACAGTAAAAGAAGATTAGGGGGGCGGGGGCGGGAGCGGGGCGGGGCGAAATTTTGGCAGGGAAAGACTTAACCCGCCCAGCCCTATTGCCATTCCTAAACACCTAATTATAGGCTACTTATCTTCCTTGAACCATAAAATGCAATTAAAACCATACTATCTAAAAGGCTAATAATACTCTTGCAATTCTTCTCAACCAGACAGAATCGCCTCTGTTAAAACCTGCTTGCCTCAAGCACAAAGATACTGTAATTTGTAGGTAAATGCACCAAACAATTGTTACTAGTACTTAATACATTACACCATCCTTCCATAAATGGTTTCTTCTTTGATCCCAAAAATCATCAGAACATCCACCAAGTATGAAAAGATTGTACAATAGCAATCTGGTGGTTGACAGCACAATAGAAGAAGGAAGTAGAATCCGATTTCAGATGCAATTCAATTCTGGAGAATAAGATGTGTACCATCTCTGTCACTGAAAAATATTACTAGTCAAACTATCAAAAAACCAACGACGACTCGAAAGCTCTCAGTTGGGATTTTTCTTCCAACAAGAGCTGAGTCTAGGAAACTCACCTCAACATGATGACAAAAGAGTTGAAGATTGCTTTCTGATGCAAAATCCACAGGCAGAGGAAGTTGGAAATTTTAAAAGACTACTCAAAGAAAATTACATGACTCTCAAGCACTCTACATTCCAATCATGGGAAATTGTAAAAATGAAACAGATTCTATTGGGAGCAAACAATAGGAACATTATGAACGAGCTCTCATAGTTTCATAATTTGCAATTATGATGCTAATCATTCCCTTGAAATTGTAGAAAAATATCATGAAAAAAAGGGTAATGCAAGCAATGCCGAAAACGTCTGAGCTAACAATGCAGCAGAAAGGGCAATTAATAGACTGTTTCAGCTTGTTAATTCAAACAAGACCATGTTCTTGTTCCATGAGAGCTCACAATTCCTTGCCCCTTAAAGAGTATTTTCACCCCACTACCTTGTGTAGACAATCCTCAATCTGAAGTATGCCGTATCTCCGAGAAACAACTAGCTTATTAGAAGTGCCAATGCCAATTCCCAAGTTTAAGTTTGCCTATTAACCAATTAGTAAGTGATAAATGATATGCAGTCTGTGAATACTACCAGATTGTGAAGGGGAAAAACAGCTGGCTAGCTAGGGGAAAATACAGATATCTTAGGACTTCTTTAGGTCATAACAGTAATACACTTAAAGAGATCTTAACATCCCACATAGGATTTTACAAGGATAGAACTTCCAATATTCAACATAACAAGTATAACTGTTGGATCACTTTTTAAGCCATGCTTTTTTTTTTCTTTGGATAATTAATATTAATACTAACCCAAGACAGGATTCTTACTAATCACTGTTTAAGTCATGCCATCAAGTCATATCATATTTAGACTGAAAAGAAAAAAATCACTAAAAACAAAAAAAAAAAAAAAATTTCGATGCATAAGCAAGTTAAAAATACCCATAAAAAAAATAACAGCTAGCACAATCAGATTACACTCAAAATATCCTTGCCAGATGATCTGAGAAGTGAAGTCACCTGTGAGAGTCGCTTTCTTAGCCATGCATCAAGGCACATTTGATTACATGTATAAGCAAAAATAATCATGGTATAGAAACCCGTATAATTTTACAAAGCATATGGTGTGCAGTGTAATCCTGCATTACTGTTAATCTCTGTTTAACTTTATACGACGTTTGGTTTCAAGTCAGTATTAAACTCCGCCTAAATTATGTGGATTTTAATATTGGTAACCAAACATTGTATAACTAATACGAATATAAATTATATCAGATAGAAGGTAAGATAAGTAATGTTTGTATTAGCAATACGAGGATAAGACCATATATAGACAAGAATGCCCTTACCTCTATACTTGCCTCCCTCATCATGTTTCCATTCTATAGAGTTTGACCCCACAGTTAGGTTACCCTGCCCAGTCTCTTTAAAAAAATGTGGAATTCTCACCACTTTCAAGTCATGGCAATGCTTTCTAAATCTTGTCACCAGTATTCCCTGCAAAACCTTGTGCTACAGTGGCTTCCCAGTATGCAGAAAATTGAACACATCCTGAAATTCCTCTTTCAGAGGAATATGGCTAGTCAAGTATCATGAGAAAATCCACTTTTTCTTCCTGAATAGCCCATACTTTTCTTTAATCACATTACTCCAGAGAGCTCCATTCTCATGAGTAACCTCTAACGCATTTGAATAAGAAACTTAGCATAGTCTTAGTTCTCTCACCTAGTTTATCCTCCTTGTCTGCAATCACTTTTTCGATGCAGTCTTTTCTTACACTCTATGAAATAACTCTGACTAGGTAATAATAGAAGAACAGTCAAACTTTTTTTATTTTTCTTGATCAGTTAGAAAGAACAATCCGATTTTCTCATACTCCTCTCCTCAACCATTGCGACTTTTGAAGCTCATTAATTTATCAAGAAAAATACAAAATGAAGAGATTTGAAGCCTTGAAGCTCATTATAAAACACATTGTTGTAGATGCACCATATCTCTCCATTTGCTCAATTGTAATTTTCGATGAGAGATATAAAGCATCCTTTTGCTTGCATTTTCTGAATAGTTAGCTCGCTTAAGTGCAAGCCGTTTAAGTGCATGCACTTACCCGATATGTAAATAAGCAAAAGAAGAATTTAAAGTCAATGTAATGCACTTTAAATTTGCTTCCGTTCTAATTGAGCTACTAAAGCAAGACTAATTCATCGTGCATCTTCTATCATGGAAAAAATATTATGTTTTTACAAGGTAGAGCTACCAATTTTAGGTGTACTGTTATGGAAGTCTTTTCAGGCAACATCCAATTAAAAGAGTACTACCGTGGAGCAATAACTGAAGCTAGGCCATCTGGATATACTATTCAAACTAACTTAACTTCTCATTACGGAAATGATTAGTTTTTACAGTACATACACAAAATGGAGAAGCTAGAAGAAAGCTATAAATCACTATCCAACTTCAACAAAACTTATTAGTTATTACATTTACAAGATGCATAATCCATATTGATTACGCATCTTTACTTGATCTCCTAACTACCATGAGACTGGACGCACGCCTGCATAAGATTAAGACGCAATTTCTACAAACTAGAAAGTCAATGCCGCATTTGGGAAAACCTACTGACCTTAGGCTATTTCAGCCTTGAACAACACAAACAACATGAGGAACCTTATCATTGTCAAAAGGCAAGTACACATACTCAGTAGCGAACTCCTCCGCGATATCCAACGCTAGCTCCCCGTGCAACGCCTTGCAATACATATACAACACCACGCTCGCAGCAAGACTTTGAAGCATTAGCAGAGTTGCGAAACCCGAGCTCACCACCATCTGCAGTATCACCCCGAAACTCGTCCACCCTCCGCTCGCAGCTCCTACAGTCACCAAAAAACTAGAACATCCACCCACTAACAACCCAATCAGAACCCCGAAAAACAACAACACTGATAGCGCGACCCGTCTCATTCCCTTCACCAAATACGCGCTTCTCCTTAACGGTTCGTAACCCCATTTCGATTCCACCACGACAATTGCATAAGCTAACGACCAATTCACCTGCAACCATACAAAAACCAATAGAAGCACTATTCCTAACAAAACAACCAAACCCATGAAGTAATTCGAGTCATAATTCACTTCAAACCCCAGAAATTGCATGCACCGGACCACGATCGCCCCGAATAGGGCGAATAATAGAACGATGAGAGCGTGGATAACACGCGAAACGATAAGGGTTGCAACTAAGGGTAAGAAGGAGTAAAGAACGGAGTTGATAGAGGAAACAAGTTTGACGGGTCTACCGTAAAAACCATGGAACGTGCTGTATGTGATCGTAGCAACAGCAAAGATTGCCAGAAGAAGAGCGAAGAGGGTGTAAGCAAGGAGAACGAGGAGGAGCTGGGGATAGGGTCGGGTTAGGTCCCGGGTCGGATCAAACGGGTTAGGTAGGGTTAAGAAGGAGGAGGAGAGGTGAGCTTGTGGGTGGAAGATGATGGAATTGGACTGAGAGAGGGTGGTTTGAAGGGTGGGGTAAACGATGAGGGAGAAAGAGAGAGGTAAGAGGAAGGAAACGGAAAGGGCCAAGAAATGGCGGGAGTGAGCATTGATTATGCGCTTTGATTGGGAGAGTACTCCCCACAGGTTAAGGGTATGCGAATAGGCGGACATTGAATAAGAATGGTGGGATGATGATGATGATGATGAAGAAGAGATGAATCCAAAAGGAAACAAGATTGGAAGATAAGAGAGAGACTGGTACGTGTTTTGGATGGTTTCTAAATTGGGAGAGATGCAATTTCTCTTTAGTGCCACTGCGGAGAGGATGGAGACAAGTGGCACTTTTATAGCCTGTTTGGCTAAGCCGGAGAAATCAATGTATTATGAGAAGTAGAAATTGTTTATTGTTGACTAATAACTCTCAAAATTACTTTTGAGCAATAATTTATATTTGACCAATCTTTTTAAAAGATATTTTAAGTGTTAAAGTAAGAATAAGGACATGAATAGATTTACTTAATAGTTAATATTATAAGTAAATAAATAATCTTAAAAATTTGTTATTACATACAATAATTAGATCTTTTCATTTATTTAATTATTGTATGTAATTAAATACAATAATTACATACAATAATTGTAATTAAAAATAACACAAAAATAATACTACAAAAAAAATAACATAATAAAAATTAAAAAAAACAAAAGCAAAAGAAAAAAATAGAATTGGGTTGCCTCCCAATAAGCGTCTGATTTAATGTCGCGGCACAACTCCATCACTTTACCACTTTTCCTTCCACTTTGAGGATATGAATTGCGTCCCCAATTTTGCATCAATTTTTCTGTCACGTTCATGGGGTGGTGGTGTAAAAATGAGGGAACCAAACAATAGGTATCGGATCTTGCACTTCTTGGCCCTTAGGTGAGGGATGTCATTTTGTCTCCTTGGCATCACAAATTTCAGAATATAAACACTTTGTTCCTCATCCATTGACTCCTCTATATGCTCGACTGGATCAATTCCCATGTCACCAACCAAACACAATGTTGAAAAGTGTTTAGAATGAGGTCCAATACGCTCCAACTCAAAAACTGCATTATTTTTGACATCCTCTATTTTATACTCTTTATCAACCTTGACATCATTAATAATTTGGCCGAATATTTGGATTTTCTCTTTTCGCTCCACAAGCTGGTCAGTATCCACAAATATTGATGGTAGGGCATCAGACACCTCAACCTTTTTATTCTTGAGCCTGCAGGTACTGGATATCTGAGCCAAATTGGTCTATCTCTTTCCTGAACTCAGTTCTTCCTTCTATCAGTTGTTCTGTCATATTTGAAAGACCATCACGAATAAACTCATGAGATTTTATTAGTTGAGCTTGTTCCTTTAGCCAAGATTGGCTCATTATATCTGCTTCTTCAAAATTATCTTCTGGTGAGAACTCGCTCTCTTCGTCGAGTTGAGGTTATTCTTGGAAATTGGCCATTAATTCATCCATTCTAGCCTGGAGTCTTTTGATAGCTAAGGAGTCAAGAACTTGTTGCTTGGCTATCATGTTCTGTTGCTCCGCTGCTTGTCTCATCAAGTCTATAATACGAGCCACGCTTTCCATATCCTCCACTTCCTTGCTCCTATCAAACTCATTAACATTATTAGAAACATTACAATAAAAGCTCTGAGAAGGATAATAAGAATTAGGACAACCATCCCAATGGCCACCTTGACAACCACANCCAAACGCACACACAAGTATACGTGGTCGACAAGTAATATAGGATTGTAAGTCCAGATATCGTACCCACAGGGACTTGTGATTAACTATCAACTAAATTAAGACAAACAATTAATCTATTCAAGCGAATTCTAAAGTGTGAAGATTTAACTAAAATTTATCTAGAGCAACAAACTAGTAAGAAATTAAAAGAAACAAATTGGTGAATATTAGAGACGAATTCAATGAGCTCCGATATTCTAGAGCTATGTGTTAGCTAACAATCCTGTTGAGTTTTCTACCTAAATTGTCTAATTAGCTTATCTAGTTTATTGATTGACGAGGTTAATGTTTCTCGTAGCCTTCTCCCGAAGTACAACTCGCCTATTCAAGCTAACCTAACGCCTATATTCCTATGAAATTAGGATTAACACGAACACATTAAGAATTCCCGTATAATAACCAAGAAAGGCGATTAGGTATATTCCTATCCTAACCGCAAATCCGCTCCCCTGAAGGGTTAAGATCTTGCTCTACCCAATCTTATATGCAATCTAGAATTCCCTCTCCCGAGTTCAATCCTAGATTCGTAGATAGTATTCAATTGGTGATCAAGCAATCAAATAATTAAGCGCAAGATTGAATAAATAAACCAATACGATAAAATAATAAGAACAATTCAAACTTCAAACTACAACGTTCATGTAGTACCCAAAACTCTAGAACTAATAAACTACGAAATTAAAGGAAGAGAAGAGAAGAAAAACTAAGTAGAAGCCTCCTTCAAGCGTGGTGTGTGTTCCTCCACGTGAATTCCCCTTCAAAGTATGTTATATCCCCTCCAAATTAGGTTTAGAACCTCTTTTATTTGAGTTGGGATCGTGTAGGGCCGAAATAACCTTGTCCCGAATAAAATAGGAAAACCCGCGCCGGAAACAGTGTGCATTTCGTTAAATTCCTTCACGTTACTTTTAATTTGAATTACAAATTCTCTTTGTTGTCTCACTCAGGGGAGGGGGGAGGGGGAGGGGGGACAAAGATCAAAGGGTGTCCCCCCTTAGTTTATTAATATAATTTCCTTTCTTTTTTTTCCGTGTTTTATTCAATTTTGCTTCAAATCTCTTCATCTTCACACTGCTTTATTCCTACACAGTTAAAATATAATATTAAGCATAATATGATATAATTAACACTCAAAAGACTATTAAAAGTACTAGAACATGAGGTAACAATGAAAAAATATATGCATTTTTTGCTGAACATCAACACCCCACAGTAAGACTCTTGCTCGTCCTCGAGTAAGTATTAAAATCACTCTCAATAAATAAAGCCTAGAAACATCACCACTTCAGTTGGTACTAATAATTAGGCCATATAGCAACTCAAACTATCAGATATATACTTCCTCATCATCGTGCAAGATATACAGGTCACAAACAAACAACAAACTTCTAACCTCCTAACCTCAGAGATGGACTCTAAATTACCAAATTTAAGCTCGCTCACCTACTCTATTAAAGAAGCTAATAACATCACCTATCTATCATGAAACAAGTGCCCTCACAAGAATAAATAGTCCATACTCTCAAATCAAAGAATGAATGTAATTTAAGAACTTAACATCAAAGAACAACTCTCGCACTCACAAAAGAATTCACATCTATGCACAGAGAACCATAGGCTTGCCCATTATGTACATCTCTACTAATTAATCATGCTTGAATAGAATCAAATAGGACTTTAACGGGTTGTAATGTTGGTTAAGGGACGGGTAGGAGAATTATATAATAGTGACTTACACTTCCCTAAGCACTTTGCACTTTTAGACTTAATAACCCATTATTTTCATCTCTTAATTTTTTATTTTTTAGCCCTCTCTTCATCAATTATTTCACAAGTATTTCCCTCATATCAAGAATGTATCTTTTTTTTTTTTCAAAGCAATTTTTTTTTTCATTTTCTTGTTTCTTTTTCATGTCACCTTCTTTTCAAGAGGGCCTTTTCATCACTTTGCAGCTATCGTTGGTCACCATTTTTCACTTAATCATCCCCTTCTTCAAATTTATCAATTACTAATACGGTCTAAACAACAGTGCTCAAGGAAGCAGGGTGCAAAAATTAGGGATTCAATAAAAGGATCAAGGCGAAAATACGGCTTCCATATAAAAGGCTACAGGCTCAACGGGCTAACTAGTGGTACTATATTTGAAAATGCTAAAATTCAAAAGACATATGAAAGAAAGTCTATTATCATCTTCTAAACAGAACAACACTTTTATTTCACTTCAATAACATGCAGGGCAAGTTCTAGACTAAAATGCAAAATATAGAATATATGTAAGAAATTCTCACCCTTATTTCACTTATTAATCTCCCATTAATTTCATTAGAGTTGTGTTAAGTGTTATTTGACTAACTTAAAATGTTGAATTAAGTACCCTCACGATTAGGTGGAATTTGGATCGTGACAGCCTATGCCTAAAGGAAAAAGGACATGAGAGGTTCACAAACATAATGAAGTCAGCAGAAAGGTAATTGGTAAGAAACTAAAAAAAATTACCTGTCAAGATTGTGTTGCGCAAATACACAGCAATAGATTTTTGAGAAAAAGAGAATTTTTTTGAGAAGGAGCAGTAAAAAGGATAAAGTGATTTGACACTATTGTTGAGCACTTTTATATAGTGAAAAGTGCAATAAAGATGTGAAAAGGCTACACAGTTGTTATTATTGGTGGACAAAACAAATAAAGGCGAGTATGTGAAAAGGCTACAATGCTATGTAAATACTATAACAATTACTCCAAGAACCTGTCAGTGGAAGATGAAATTGTGCTCCATTTATCCGATTCAGATGCAGCTGAAATTAACATTTAATAAAAGGATCTTCTTATTTATTACAAGGATAAAATTATCATTCAAATTTTGATGGCTATTTTGATTTTTCAACTTTTTTCTTTGAGGTTCTCGCTTATAATATAGTATGATATGATATGATGTGTGTTTAGTATGGAGGAAAATATTTTTTGGAAAATGTTTTCTAATTTTCCCATATTTGGTTGGCTTAAATATTTTGAAAAATATTTTTCTTATCAACTCATTTTCCTCCTATTGGAGGAAAATATTTTCCTTATCAAGAGAAGGGAAATCATTTTCCAAAACTTCTTCTCAAGCTTCCCCACCCTATTTCACACCCTCACCAACCCACCTCACACCCCCACACCCACCCACCTAACCCCACCC
>ML318274.1:0-12893 GCA_005239505.1 Nicotiana paniculata
TTTTCTAGGCATGCACCTGCAACACGTTAGCAAACGTTAAACTTTCAATGTAAAGACGAAAATGTAAAGAAAATTGACTATATTTCTGAATTTTGTATTTATTCCACCTCAATTGATAATACCGTTAATTCCCCGGCAACGGCGCCAAAATTTGATCACGCTCAACTATGTCTTATAAAAGACTAAGCGGGCGTTGCAAATATAATCCGGGGTATTATGCCCAGAGTCGATCCCACAGGGAATTTACGTATCAATCAACGCTTTAGAATACGCAACTTTTACTCAATCAATTCTCTCAAGAATTTTTAATATAAATTTGTGATGTTTTACTAATTCTACTGACTATAATAATAACTAACAATTACTAACAATGTGTTGTAAACAATTATGATAAAGGTCTAAAGCTATGGTTTCCCCCGTTGGTGAACTTCCTTCTCGGATACTTCTTATAGTTTGATTAGTTNAAGAAAATTAGCTAATCATATATATAAGAATCAATTCTAAAATAACTTGCATAATTGAACTACAAAATAACAAATAAGAGCTATAAAAATCAATGTTTGCTTCACTGAGTAGTAATCCACAGGTTTTTCTTCACTTCAATGGCTTCCTCCCTTCAAGTTGTGTTTTTGGGTCTATTTATATGTTTGCGATAAACCCTAAACATGTACGAGACTTCTACTCAAACCGGAAAACACTTAAAACCTTCAAAACTCGGAATTGACCGGACCCGGGACCCAGGCGTTAAGCCCCAAATGCCCCATAATAGCCAGGCTAGGCCTGGCTTCATGGGTCTAACGCCCTACTATAGCCAGGCTAGGCCTGGCTTTAAGGCTAAAACGCCCCACTATAGCCCGGGTTTCTCCTTTTCGACTCTTAAGCGTATTTTTGATGTATTTGCATCCATTTAGCTCGGCTTCCATCTCCAATTCACCTACACATGAAATAGACTCCATTATGCATATAAAAAGTGTATTTTTATCATTAACGCACATAAAATGTAAGGCACATAACGTGTTCATCCTACGTATCCCCTATTAAACGGAAATCAGGTCGAGCTAGTTCAATTTACATCATATGATGAAGCATAAATGGTTTACACATAGTATCTTTTGACTGCATCTTAGTTGATTGGCTTTGGCCAAATTTCCCCGTCCATCTCTACGAGTATGAGCGCTCCTCCTGTCATTACTCTGTGAACCATGTAAGGACCTTGCCAGTTAGGAGAGAATTTTCCTTTGGCTTCATCTTGATGTGGAAAGATCTTTTTCAGCACCATCTGCCCCGGTGTGAACTGTCTTGGCTTTACCCTTTTGTTGAAGGCTCTGGTCATTCTGTTCTAATAAAGCTGACCGTAACATACTGCATTCATCCTCTTTCCGTCTATGAGGGTTAGTTGCTCACAGCGGCTCCTTATCCATCCTACGTCGTTGAGTTCAGCTTCTTGTATGATTCTCAAGGAAGGAATTTCCACTTCGGCGGGAATGACAACTTCAGTACCATAAACCAATAGATAAGGAGTTGCCCCGGTTGATGTTCGAACTGTGGTGCAGTATCCCAGTAAGGCAAATGGTAGTTTCTCGTGCCATTGTTTGTGATTTTCTACCATTTTTCTTAGTATTTTCTTGTTTTTTTGTTGGAAGCTTCCACGGCTCCATTCATTTGAGGCATGTATGTTGTGGAATTCTTGTGTTTGATTTTGAAAGTTTCACACATGGCTTTCATCAAATCACTGTTGATATTGGCGGCATTATCAGTGATGATGGACTCTGGAACCCCAAATCGACAAACAATTCGATCGCGAACAAAATCCGCAATGACCTTCTTGGTCACAACTTTGTAAGATGCAGCTTCAACCCATTTAGTGAAGTAGTCAATAGCCACTAAAATAAACCGGTGTCGGTTAGAGGTAGTGGGCTCGATTGGACCAATGACATCCATTCCCCAGGCAGCAAAGGGCCAAGGTGATCTTGTTGTATTGAGCTTGTTCGTTGGCACTCTTATCATGTCTGCATGTATCTGACATTGGTAGCACTTCTAAACATACCAGATGCAGTCTGTTTCTATGGTCATCCAAAAGTAACCGGCCCTGAGTATCTTCTTGGCCAAGACAAATCCATTCATGTGTTGACCGCAGGTTCCCACATGTATCTCCTAGAGCAATTTAGAAGCCTCTTTTGCTTTGAAACACTTTAACAATTCCAGATCAAGAGTTCTTCTATATAGGGTTGTTCCACTTTGGAAGAAGTGATTGGAAAACCTCTGAAGCATGTGTTTCTGAGTATGGTTTGCATGTTTCGGGTATTCTCTTTTCGCCAAATACTCTTTGATGTTGTGGAACCAGGGTTTTTCGTCCATTTCCTCTTCAACATGGTCACAATATGCCAGCTGATTATGGATCCTTACTGGAATGGGATAGATGAAGTTCTTGGATGGATGATGTATCATTGACGACAAGGTGGCCAATGCGTCAGCAAACTCGTTCGGAATTCTGGGGACATGCCGAAACTCTATCTTTGTGAATCTCTTCTTCATTTCCTACACATGATGTAGGCAAGGTAGTATCTTGGAATTATTGGTATCCCACTCTCCTTGTACTAGGTGCACAAGTAGATCTGAATTGACGATCACCAACAGTTCCTGAATGTTCATATCAATAGCCAGGTTGAGCCCCCTAATATGCAAGCTTCGTATTCTGCCATGTTGTTAGTGCAGGGGAATCTGAGTTTTGCAGACACCAGGTAATGTTGACCAGTTTCTGATACCAAAACAGCTCTGATACCTAGCAGCTCCGTCGGAAAACATCCTCCAACCATCGTAGGCCTTGGCAATGTCTTCTCACATGAAGGATACCTCTTCATCGGGAAAATACATTTTCAGGGATTCGTATTCTCCTCCCACAGGATTTTCAGCAAGGTGATCTGACAATTTTTGTCCTTTGACTGCCTTCTGAGTTACATAGATGATGTCGAACTCACTCAGCAAGATTTTCCACTTGGCTAGCTTCCTAGTATGCATGGGCTTCTGAAAGATATATTTCAATGGACCCATTCTCTATATGAGATACGTCGTATAAGAACAGAAGTAATGCCTTAGCTTCTGAGCTATCCAGGTTAGAGCGCAACAAGTGTGTTCCAGCAGAGAGTATCGTGCTTCGTAAGGAGTGAACTTCTTACTCAAGTAATAGATGGCATGTTCCTTTCTCCCTGTCTCGTCATGTTGTCCTAGGACACAACCGAAAGCTCCATCTAACACTGAAAGGTAGAGTAGCAGTGGTCTACCCGGCTCCGGCGGGACTAAGACTAGTGGTATGGACAGGTATTCCTTGAATTTTTCAAAAGCCTTTTGACAATCCTCGGTCCAACTGGTTGCACCGTCCTTCTTCAGCATTTTGAAAATCGGGGCGCATATTATTGTGGATTGTGCTATGAAACGGTTGATGTAGTTGAGGCATCCTAAGAAACTCATCACATCTTTCTTGATATTTGGCGGTGGCAATTCTTGGATGGCTTTGACCTTTGATGGGTCCAACTCTATTCCTTGGCGACTGATGATGAATCCAAACAACTTTCCGGCAGGAACCCTGAATGCACACTTTGAAGGGTTTAGCTTCAGCTTGTACTTCCGCAGTCGGTCAAAGAATCTCCTCAAGTATGCTATGTGATCTGTGGCCTTATTGGATTTAATGATAACATCATCCACATACACCTCTATCTCTTTATGTATCATGTCATGGAAAATGGTTGTCATGGACCTCATGTAGGTGGCCCCAGCATTCTTTAAACCGAATGGAATCATTTTGTAGAAATACACTCCCCATGGTGTAATGAAGGCTATTTTCTTAGTGTCTTCTTCGTCCATCCAAATCTGATGGTAACCTGTGAAGAAATCTACAACGCACTGGAGTTCATGCTTGGCATAATTGTCGATCAGAATGCGTATATTCGGCAGCGGGAAATTGTCCTTTGGGCTTGCTCTGTTGAGATCCCGATAATCAACACAGACTATGACTTTCCCATCCTTTTTCGGAACAGGCACAATGTTGGCTAACCAGGTTGGATATTCAACTACCCTGAGGACCTTGTCTTTGATCTGCTTAGTAACTTCCTTCTTGATTTTCAGGCTCATATCTGGCTTGAATTTCCTGAGTTTCTGCTTTACCGGTGGGCACATTGGATTTGTAGGCAACTTGTAGGCCACTATGGATGTTCTCAATCCGGTCATATCATCGTATGACCATGCAAAGATATCCGCATATTCGTTCAGGAACCGAGTGTATTCCTCTTTCTCTGACGATGACAAATGGATGCTTATGTGGGTTTCCTTGACAGTTTCAAAATCTCCCAAGTTGACTATCTCGGTTTCGTCCAGGTTAGACTTGGGCTTGTTCTCAAAATCCTCTACTTATCTAAAAATATCCCCAGGTATTACATCATCTTCTTCTGAATCACTATCCTTTTGTTGTGTTGTCTTATTACATGTCACAGTTGTCGGTTTATCGAGATAGGAAATAATAATGTTGTAGGGATAAAGATATGAAAGAAAAGTAGTACTAATAAAACATCAAGCCATTTAAAGAGTCAGACAAAATGATTTTCAATAACTCAAATAATGTTTATGGAACATCGAAAATATTATTTAAAACAAAAAATGCAAAAGTGGAAATCATTTTTTTTCGAAAAAGTAAACAATGTTATTCAGCCTTGCTACCCCGGGACTCGTCGAGCCCTTGATGGTCTAACAGTCCAGTTCTTGAGGAATTCTCCTCTCTCCACAGCTTGGATGGTACGGCCTCTGGATCTGGTATGATAAGATGATGATGCCAGTATACGTGAACCAACCTTGGGGAATGGGAATAATAAAAAAGAAAGAAAACAAAAGGTAGCCAAGTCAGTTTGAGTTTTGAAAAGAGTACTTGCAGTATTTAAACACATAGTGCGGGAATGTAAATTTGCGTCCTAATTTGGGAGCCTCATTGTGCCCGAGGTAGGTATAGCGACAAGTTGATTTGGAGAATTTTAGTGCCAATAATTGCTTCATTTCATTAATGTAAAAGTATATGAATCTAAAACGACGCTAAATAAGATAAGTCACTAATGGTATTTGGCCTTATTACATTTGAAAAGCCAATAAACCTAATCTACTTGGTCTCAAAAAGACCTTCCCCAGGCATGATTATTTTGGATCCATCGGGCAGGTTTCCCAGGTCGCGCATGCCCAGCAGCAGGTATATCCTTGCTAGATGTCCTCCTTCGCTTCCGTCAGCATTCTGGCAGTTGGCGACTCTCTTACTTGTCTTCTCCTCCAGCTCCATCAGACCCTGCTCTAGATATTCCAGCCTCTCATTAGACTTGATAGCCATTTCCCTCCATTTATTGATCAGTTCCATGCCAGTCTTGTGTTGCTCCAGATGCTCGGCCTCAGACTCATGAACCCTTTTGCGCAGTTTGTTGTATTTCACTTGGGCTTCACCAACTTCGTCTATGACCCTGTTTCCTCGACCGATCCCCGGCTCAACTATTCTTGCTATCCTATCTTCCAACCATGATGGGTAAAAGTGCACATACCCTGCGTGATATCGGTCTGGTTCAATGGTGTCCTTTTCTACAATAATCTTTGAGTGCCACATATGCTGAGCTTCACATTTGTATGGGAGGTCGTCATCCTAAAAATCTGCCCTGTAATGACTCATTTTAGCAACTCGCGGAATGACTTGCTTCCTGCCTACTTGTCTCATAACCGTGATGGGAACATAAGGGTATATGACCCTTAACCCGATCAACACCAAGTGTGGAGTGTCCCTAGATCTAATGATGAACTCGTCAGTAGGGAATCATTCTAACATCCATTGAACCTGATCATCAGTCAAATTATCGAAAAACTGCACCTATTTTGTAGCACTCTCTCGTTGAGCAAACCTGTCTTGGATATAAGTCATTATCTTAGGGTGATGGAAAGCTATATGATCATTCCACGGCCTTGGTGTAAAATCTTGACGGTATTGACCTCTCTGGAGATGCGCTAACAACCAAACCTGTAGCAGCAGATTACAACCCTCGAAGTGTTTGAACCCCTTATGGCAGCGGTCCAAGGCCCGATATATGTCTGCTATGATCATAGGGACAATGTTATATGTTTTCCCCTCGATCCCCTCCATTAAGGTTTTAGTCACCATGGTCAGTCTGATGTGAATTATGTCCCTTTACATCAGAAACAATATCATACCCAGGAAGGAGACGATGAACACAAAAACCCTGCGGTGAATACAACCCAAGGAAGTTGTCACGACCCAAAATCCCTAAAGTCGTGATGGCGCCGGACACAAGGTCAGGCAAGCCAAAACATTAATTAATTGAAATAACTTTCCAGTTTTAACATTTTCGAAATCGTTACCTTTTCTTGAATTTCATAATCAAATAAATAAATTTTAGTAAACTTAAATACCACATCACATAAATTCAGTTTAATGAAATAAATCCCAACACGTCCCCAGAATCCGGTGTCACAAGTACATGAACACTTTCTAAGAATCTTACAAATATTACAAAGCTTTTCCGAAATACGACTGGAACAGGAAATTTAAAATAAAATAAAAATCGTATGAAGGTGACTTTGCCAGCTGCGGATCGCCTCCGGAAGATGCAGCTCGCCTAAGTCTCCGAATCCTCCACATTGCTATGAAAGTACCTGGGCAATAAAATGCACAGCAAGTGCAGCATGAGTACAAATACAACGTGTACTCAGTAAGTCGCTCGCCTAACCTCAGAGAGGTAGTGACGAGAGGTCAAATTAGACACTTACTAGGGTCAAACAATATAATATTATGACAGAATATAATGAAATACAATAGACATGTAAGACAGTGAGCAACGAGTACATATCAAGTACAGAAATCCAGGTAATCACTGAGAATAAACAGCAATGTACACTTCTTTTTTTCCCAAATACATGTCAAGCCAATACCAATAGAATAATACCAAATAGTCATGTGCACACAAGGGTAAGACAACCGGCCGGAATCATAAGATAGTCAACCTCTCTATACACTGTCGAAGGATCGATCAGCCCGTCCCAAAAGTGCATCTCTCAACCCCTCTACGCACTGCCGAAGGATCGATCGGCCCATCCCAAAAGTGCGGCTCTCAATCTCTCTATGCACTACCGAAGGATTGATCGGCCCATCCCAAAAGTGCATCTCACAATATCTCTACGCACTGCCGAAGGATCGATCGGCCCATCCCAAAAGTGCGGCTCTCAATCTCTCTATGCACTACCGAAGGATTGATCGGCCCATCCCAAAAGTGCATCTCACAATATCTCTACGCACTGCCGAAGGATCGATCGGCCCGTCCCAAAAGTGCGGCTCTCAATACAATAATCCTCTCCGTGCACTGTCGAGGGATCGACCGGCCCGTCCCAAAAGTGCACCTCTCAGTATAATACGGCTAGCCTGCTCGCGACTCATACATGCGACTCAGGTGCTCATAAGAATACATACACAAATACAAGGTCTTCCTGCTCACGAATCACTCAAGCGACTCAGGCACCCAAAGTTACACATATCCACATAATAAATTCGTAGTTTATCAAGAAAACCGCTTTTCTCAGGAAAATGGTAAAGTCTTTATTAAAAGAAACATGAAATATAGGTTTTGAAATCTTTGTTTTTGAAACTCATTTGTCCAATTTAGTAACACTCCATAATACAACCCAGTCCAGGTACACAAATATATTCACAGCGGAAACAATTCTCTTTTTATAAGGTTAACAATATGAACTCTAGTTTTCTTTTAAACTTTCAATCACGTTTTCGGTCATATTAGCAGTTTAATATTACAGGCATGGTTACAGGAACACACATAAAGCATATTAGTGGGTCCTAGGTTACCCGAACATGGCATAATAATAGCTACGCATGGGCTCCCGTCACCTCGTGCGTACGTATCCCCCCACAAATAATATCATATATTCATTTAGTTCACGTATGGGGACAATTTCCCCCTCACAAAGTTAGAAATGAAACTTACCTCGCTCCGAAATTCTATAAACGGCCTCCAAGCCTTCCCGACGACTCCAATCGATGCACAACGCTCCAAAACTACCCAAATGATGATAAATCAATGAAAATGTACTCAATTGTTTGCTAAAAATTTAAATTATATAATTTCCCAACTCCGCTTAGTGAAATGACCAAAATACCCTCGGACCCAGGTGCCCGGATTCCGAGATTTCTCGAAGATAAACTCTACCCATAGCTTTACTAGCTCAAAGTTATAATTTACTCCTAATTTCATGCTCAAATTCGTGGTAAAATCCAATTTTCATCAATTCTAGGTTTCATTGCAATTTTCCCACATTTTTCCCAATTTCTCATATCAAATCTATGTAATAAATCTTGTATTTAACTTGAAAATAAGTAGAAACAACTTACTTTTGATGCTTGATGAAATCCCCCTTGAAATGCTCTCCAAAATCATCCTGGCCAAATGAAAGAAAATGAAAGAAATGGCCAAAATTCGTGTTTAAAGAATCTGCCCATGCTTCATCAAGTTGTACCTTGCACTTGCGCTGTGCAGGTTGTACATCTTATTACAATTTTCCCTTGTTGAATACCTTCTGTTAAAATACCCATAACTTCTTGCAGAAATATCCAAATAACAAACGGTTGAATACGGTTGAATATTTAGAAACGAGACTTGAAGATCTTTAATTTGATAGGGGTTACACCATATAAAGCTTTATATATCCCGAGATATGAGCTTCTAAAGTCGGCTCCATGCATCAGAAAATTCTGGCGAAGTTGCTCCACCAGCCATTTTCAATCGGTCATAACTTTTCTCTCAAAACTCCAAATGACAAATGGTTTAATTCTATAGAAACTAGACTTCACGATCTACAACTTTTATGTTTTGAAAATTTTCAAATTACTTATAGGTTCTTATATATACGCTTCCAAAGTTAGCTCAGCGATGCATAAATTGCTGTCCAAAAGTGCAGCAGAAATTTCTTCAATTTTTCCTTCTTTTTCTTGTCCGAAATTCATTCCGTTAACCTTCCGAAATCCACCCGAGGCCCTCGGGACCTTAACCAATTATACCAGCATGTTCCAATACATGATATGAACTCGCTCGAGGCCTCAAATCACATCAAACAACGTCGAAATCATGAATCACACTCCAATTCAAGCTTTATAACTTTGAAATTTCAAACTTCTACATCCGATGCCGAAACCTATCAAATCACGTCCGATTGACCCCAAATTTTGTACACAATTCATATTCAACATTATGGACCTGCTCCAACTTTCGGAATTGGAATCCGACCCCGATATCAAAAAGTCAAACTCTCGGTCAAACTTCTCAAAAACCTTCAAATTTCTATCTTTAACCAAATGACTTCAAAATGACCTCCGGACATCCGAATTCACTTCCGATCGCTCTCCCAACTACAGAATCACCATACGAAGCTATTCTCAGACTCGAAATCCCAAACGGATATCAATATCATTGAAATGTACTTCAAGCCAAACTTAGGAAATTTCTTCAAAAATGCTAACTTCCACAATATACACTGAAACGCTCTCTGGTTATCTAAATCTCGATCCGGACATACGCCCAAGTCCGAAATCATCATACAAACCTGCTGGAATCTTCGGATCCTGATTCCGAGGTGATTTACTTTAAATTCCAGTCTTACTCAATTTCTTCAACTTAAGGCTTCTGAAATGAGAATTTTCCTTTCAATTTAACTCCGAACCTCTCAACTCTGACCATACACACATGTCACAATACCCGAAATGAAGCTGTTCATGACTCCCAACTGCTGAACAACGCGTTGGATCTCAAAACGACCGGTCGGGTCGTTACATTCTCCCCCACTTAAACAGACGTTCGTCCTCGAACGTGCCAAGAACTGCCCCACAATTATCTGAAATCACTGTTTAACACCTCGTGCACCTGCCGGTGCTACCACAACCCAGTTGAGCACATTAGCTTGATAAAATCTGAAGATATTCCCTTTTATCCATATAATAAACCCAGACCCCAGTTCCAACACTTGAAATTCTCTGCCATGCATGTTTCTAATATGTGAACACCACGTCAACTACCACACGAGGCACCAGAACACAAATGCGTATCTTTGCTGAATCAGCACCATACACCGCATAATCCATCATCTGACCACAATGACGCTCCCTGAACCTTAATAGCCAGAATTCTACGAATTTGGTGCTCTCAAAGCACCTTATAAGATACACACATACATCCTGCTTTAATGCTGACGATACCACCACAACGGAGGAAATGTGTAGGAATTCCTCACCAACTGCAGAGTTAACTAAACATTGAAATCCTTTCTCCTGACTAAGATCATCATCTCATTACAACCAATGATGGTGATTGTCCTGTAATATACTTGCATAGTCTTATCACACCGATCCTAGATTTATAAATTTCGTCTCACCTAGTATGAACTGCTCAGACAACCAATCACCCCAAACACGGCCATTAGCCTCACACGATGCTACAATGCGCGAATAGGCCAGAATTCGAACACGACACATAAGGAAATGACTCCGGAAGGGACTACTCAACTCACGCAACTCATACGAACTTTCCTTAGAAAATTACGAAGTAAAACACAAGAAAATAATTACAGGATCCATGCTCAACATCACACTGTTGCGGCGTGCAACCCGATCCAAACAACATACTCGTGGCGGCGTGCCACCCGATCCCATCATAAGATTTACATAAGGAAATATACACGGAGATGAATTGCTCACTTTACAAATCACTGAATATCGGTCACAAGCACGCTAAGTGCATAATACCATTCTGGGGAGACTGATAGAGCCATATGCTACAAAAATCCAGCACGGCTGAGGTGCGATATATAATTTGAATCTCAGGAGCCATCCTGATCACATAACCTCATCACTACGCGGAACCTCAACACATATGAAATTATCAAGGCGTTTCACAACTCACACAGCACAATCACAATATCACATGAATTTGACGAAGACAGGACAACACCTGATATCCCAATACCCTCCTTGAGGAGCGCCATACTGAAATGAACTCATCTGACTCGCATGAATCCCATAATTTGTTTAAATCCATTCATTCACTTCAAGCCGATTTTTCTCGCACTGAACTAGGTTGATAGCCTTACTTGGGTCCATAATACCCCAATTCTTCTCATAATACACAAGAATAACCATCATAGCCGGGAAAAACACCCCACAATCCACCATCAACTGAACCGAACTCCTTCCAGGCATAAATTCTCAATTAAGCAATATTACACTCCTTTATACTTGGTCTAATTCTTCAACCAATCAGGTGACTACATGCCATACTTATGCAATCTTCCCGCGGTCATGCTCCCACGGCCTTCCACACAAGGTAACAAGTATGTACATCCATACCACCAACCACCCTAAGGCTGTAAAACAATTCAAGGACCCGTAACCAGGATACAAAGCCTCTTTCACCAAACACCGAACTCAGATGACACTAAAGACAACATCCATTGCTCTTGCTTCTCTGAGCTCAGGACATCCTTATTGATACCGAACCGTAATCTGATTCTTACTTCCAGCTCCACATTGAACTATTGCACCCAACACGTCGATATGGAGTAGCATATGAGTTCCATCATAACTCCTGAACAGTTATTAGGGTGAACACTTCATCACATATAGGAACATTTTCTTACCTCAATTCCTGAGAACCATAACAAGACACAAGTGAGCTCTCACAATCACAATATATGCAAATACTTAAGTAGTGGTCTGAACCACCATAACCCTTCCGGGACCCGCCTACACCTGACAGTCCATAGAAATTGAATGCTTCCAACTGAAATCTATTACGACAGCCGACAAGCCCCACATATATCTGCACAGACCATACACATACTCAATCATGCCGAGGGAACTGATCACTGTCGTACTTGTGCCATTTCAACCATGGCTAACCAATCTATCTTCTTTTAATCATCTTTAATTGCCTCAAAGATAATAATAACTTCCTTCAACTCATAGCAGCTCAACCCTCACTCATCCCGAGTGACCTTGATTCACGAGACCATGCTGCCTAAATTCCGCAACCCGTCTCACAACCTTATGATAATCTTTCTATAACCCGGAGTCCATTTCCCTCACTCCTCCGATACTATCCAGCGTTCTGAAATAACATAGAACACTCCAACCATGTTCCTTCCTCTTAGAGATTATACTGCAGAAGCTCGACTCTTAATTATACTGCTGCCTGAAACCCTTAAACACCGCATTCTCTAACTTTTGAATTAATTAGGACCACTACTGAGAGTTACCCACTCTGACTGGCCCCGAATATAATCAACTCCAAGGCTCTCCTAGCACATAATCACCCTTTCAACGAAGCACGTGACTGAGTCGCTACCCTTACAACTTGCCTATGCCTTAAGCACGAATTCTTAATCTTCCAAAGCCTCAACCTGGTCCAATAGGACCAACTTCGCACACATTTATCGAATTCCACGCTCGATTACCACTTTACGCATTTCCCTTAGTTGTAATAACTTGCCAATATGCTGACAATCTGCAACTCCATTAGGACACAACCTCACAACCCAACTGCAGGTGGTGGGACTCCCCCACTTTGGTTAACCTCATTCCTTTAAGCAGTACCCGAATTCCTTTCCTAACGCCTGGACTTTTTGAAATGGAACCATGATCACGCTCAACTATGTCTTGTAGAAAACTAAGCGGACGTTGCAAATATAATCTAGGGTATTACGCCCAGAGTCGGTCCCATAGGGAATTTACGTATCAATTGAGCCTATAAAATACTAAACTGTTGCTAAATCAAGTTTCTCAAGACTTTGAATATCAATTTGGTGAT
>ML318275.1:0-41777 GCA_005239505.1 Nicotiana paniculata
GGGGGGGGGGGGGGGGGGCGACAATAAGGCCAAGACTCGGGAGCTTGTCGAGAAGAAGTATACTTACAAGATTCTTAGTGAGGAGCTTCAGGCCAAGTTAGAAGAGGATCAAAAAGAGCATGCCGGTTTTCCAGTTTTATTGAATGGATAATACGAATATTTGATCTTAGCGATGATGATTCAGACACTTTGGCTAAAGACGCGAAACTACAGGCTAAAAAGAGAATTGACGAGATCGGGCAACTTCAGGTAGATGTGGACACAATAAAGGCCGAGGTCGAAGAGTGGAAGAAAAATATGGACAGTCTAGCCTCCGAAAAGGAAACTGCGTGGGCATAGTTGGCTTCCGCCGAGGTTCAACTTCGAGCTGCAAAGGAAAAGAACTTTGCGCAGGCCAAAACGATCGAGGAACTCTAATCTCAGTTGAGCTCATCTGTTTCTGGCTAAGAGAATCTGGCCAAGGAGCTCGGGCTACTAAGTCAGAAGTTATTACGGCCCGGAACAAAGCTGGTAAAAGGGTGGCCCAACTTAAAGTTGATGCTGAGGATATCTAGGAGCAGACAAAAAATATGGTGAAACATACATGGTGCGAATCCCGAAGGAAGACCCTCAAGGAGGTCCATGCCTAGAATATCGACATATTGATCGAAATTAAGAACGCCAAGACATGTGAAACAGATGCTCGAAGACTAGATTTTCCCGAAGAGGATTCCGATGCGTCCGAGGAGTCGGGCGAATCTGATGACGAAGAAGGCCCCAAAGGTGATGACGCATCCCCCAATAAAGATTAGTCCATCTTAAAAAGTTTTTGTACTATTTTTTTTTGCCAAGGCAATTTGGCCTTTGTATGTAGCATGTAACGGGGCTATTCCCTTTCATGGCTTTCAAATTTCTTCTTTGCTTTATTTGTATTCGCAAAGGTCGCAATGCCTTAGCATGAAATAATAAGGTTGTGTTCGAAGGTTCAAACAAAGCTTACTTTTATTGCCTTTGTGGGTTAAGGAATTATAGGGGTTCACTGTTACCAAAGATTTCCCCCCGAAATATCTTAAGTTTATAGCTTTGCCGAAGGAAGCTTTTAGAAACGGTTGTGGAAGTTTTTTTTTTCCGAAGGCCTAGTTTTTGTTATGGGTTTTGGACGTCTTCGAGCTGTGTTAATTTGGTCATAGCCTTTTAGTTCGGGAGCTACCCATTGAAATTATTTGCCTGATCTATTCGGGCTTGCCTAAGATAACAGTCTCCGAGTTGGATGTCCGTGGCCTTTAAAAACCAGGGAGTTGCCTAATAGGTCTTATGCCACCGTGGCCGGGTGACTTGGGATGTTTTGAATTTTTCGGACGGAAGTCCCCGAGTGAGGGAGTGGTCATTCGCATTCCGGTTATGGATTTTACTTGGGCTCGTTATTTTTGGAAGTACGAAACTATTTAAGGGATGTAAAGAGGAATTTTTTTAAAACATAAGATGATTGCAAGGAAAGTACTTCTCTTTATTCTTGAGCAAAATAGTCATACATGCGTACATGTTTTATGCCAAGGCTCGAGCAATCTACGTGGGCACAGTTCGTTTTGACCATTTGACCCTTACAATAAATCCTATCTATCGAGACCGTTACTTTACAAAGTAGTTTCCTTGCTAGAGGTTATATCCGAAGGTAATGCATATCGAAGGGTAATCCCCCCCCTAGTATTCGAGGTTGATTGCAAAGGAACCTCGGATATTGTTGAATTGATCTTCGGTGTCGATTCATAATCGAGCTTGATTCTAAGTTAGGACGATCCATTATTTCCTCGTTAAAAACCTTGCCGAAAAACCCATTTGGGACAAAACCGGTCTAAGGAAAAAAGAGTGCAACACGTGCTTTCAGACCTAAAGACTTCGTGCCGCTTCTCGTTGATCACTTGCAAGTGTTAGTCAGAAATAAAAAAAGAAATGAATGGGTTCGTACCTTAGCAGTAATACCGTTTTAGGTGAGATTGTTCGGTAGGTGTTCCCCGTTCATCATTCCGAGCTTGTAGGGCCCTTTCCCGGTGACCTTGATAATCTGGTACATTCCTTCCCAATTCAAACCCAATTTCCCTTCGTTCGGATTCCGAGTGTTTAGGGTAACTTTTGTTAGCACTAAGTCCCCTACATTAAAATATAGGAGGTTGGCTCTTTGATTATAGTACCTCTCGATCCGTTACTTTTGGACGGCCAACCGAACGAGGGAGGCTTCGATCTTTTCATCCAATAGCTCCAAGCTCGTACTCATGTCCTCGTCATTTGACTCCTTTGTTTCATATCGGTCTATGATACTTGGCTCCCCGACTTCGACCAGAATTAGGGCTTCGGCGCAATAAAGCAATGAGAATGGAGTAGCCCCGGTACTGGTCTTCCCAGTGATGCGATATGCCCAAAGGACTTCGGGTAGGATCTCTTTCTGTTTCCCTTTGGCGTTGGTTGACCTCTTCTTAAGGTTTTGTTGGTCGATTAGGATTTCCCATTTTCGCTAGGATGATAAGGTGTTGATAATATTCTTTTGATCATATGATCTTCGAGAAACTTGGTCACTTTGCTTCCGATGAACTGTTTCCCATTGTTGCACACAATTTCGGATGGAATCCCGAATATATGATGTTGTCCCAAATGAAGTCGATGACACTCTTCTCCCTAACCTTCTCGTATGCTTGTGCTTCAACCCACTTAGAAAAATAACCAGTCATAATTGAGATGAATTGAGCCTTACCTGGTGCCCCTGAAAGAGGCCAACGATGTCCATTCCCCACTTCATGAATGGCCATGGCGACAAGATTGAAATGCAGCAGTTCCCTAGGTTAGTGAATCATCGGTGCATGTATTTGGAATTTTTCACATTTTCGAACAAACTCTTTCGCATTTTTTTCCATGTCGATCTAGTAATAGCTAGCTCTGATTACTTTCTGAACCAATGATTCGACGCCGGAATAGTTTTCGCAAGTGCCCTCGTGAATTCCCCTCAGAACATACTCGATATCTCCCGGTCCTAGACATATATCTAGTGGGCCATCGATCTGAACAAGGTTCTGTCTTCGGATAAGGTTAATCGGGCTGCCTTTGTGCGCAGGGCCATCGATTTCTTTGGATCTGAGGGAAGTCTCCCGGTCTTCAAATACTCTATGTATTTATTTCTCTAATCCCAGGTTGAGCTTGTGGAGTTTATTTCGGCTTGGCCTTCTTCGACTACCGACCTCATGAGTTACACAACGGCCCCTGAGTTGATCTTGTCATCCACGATCGACGAACCTAAGTTTGTGAGGGCATCAACCTTACTATGTTGATCTCCAGGAATGTGTTGCAAAGTCCATTCCTTAAATCGATGTAAAGTTACTTGTAACTTATATAGATACCTTTACATTCGTTGTTCTCTAACTTCAAACTTTCCGTTAACCTGATTCACCACAAGGAGGGAGTCGCACTTGGCTTCGATCACCTCCACCCCTAAGCCTTTGGCTAGCTCGAGACCTGCAATCATGGCCTCATATTCAGCCTTGTTGTTAGTCAATTTCACAGTTCTAATAGATTGTCTAACCACGCTGCCTGTGGGCGTTTTTAGTACGATGGCGAGTCTAGATCCCTTTATGTTCGATGCACCGTCTGTAAAGAGGGTCCAGATTCCCGAGGGGTCCCTGAGTTTACCAACATCTCTCTTTCGACCTCGGATATTAGGGCCAGTGTGAGGTCAGCCACGAAGTCTGCCAAAATTTGGGACTTAATGGTTGTTCGAGGTCGATATTCAATATCGTCCTCGCTGATTTCTACGGCCCATTTGGCTAACCATTCCGAAAGCTCGGGTTTATGCATTATATTTCGCAATGGATAAGTTGTCACAACGCATATTGAAAGTAAGATTTCAGTTTCCTAGAGGCGCTTATCAAAGCGAGCGCCAATTTTTCTAGGTGGGGATATCTAGTTTCGGCCTCACCCAAGGTCTGGCTAACATAATAAATCGAAAATTGCATACCTTGTTCTTCCCAAACTAGGACTCCACTTACGTAATCTCCGATACTGCCAAATATAAATGAAGCTGTTCGTCTACCCTCGGCGTGTGAAGTAGTGATGGGCTCGATAAGTATCGTTTAAGCTCTTCCAAGGCCTGTTGGAATTCTGAAGTCCATGTGAAGTTGTTTTGCTTCTTCAGAAACGAGAAAAAATTGGTGACTCTTATCGAAGGACCTCGAGATGAATCGCCTAGGGCGGCTATGCGCCCGGTTAGCCTCTACACGGGCTTCATGTTGTCTACTACTGTGATGTCCTCGATAGCTTTGATCTTTTCGGGGTTGATCTCGATTCCTCAATTGGACACATGAATCCGAGAAATTTTCCTAACTTGACCCTGAACACGCATTTTTTCAGATTCAGCTTCATGTTGTATTTCCTCAATATACTGAAGGTTTCTTGTAAATGTTTCAAATGGTCCTCTGCTCGCATGGACTTAACTAACATATTATCAATGTAAAATTCCATAATTTTTCCTATTTTTTCTTTGAACATTCGGTTTACTAGGCGTTGGTAAGTGGCACCAACACTTTTTTAATCCAAATGGCATTACGTTATAGCAGTAGGTACCAACGTAATGTATCTTTTGTATCATTCTATCATAGGTAGATGAATCGAAGTAAAGAATAAGGGAATACAAACTTATACATGTGACATGCTGGCCTATAAGACTAAAATGATCACTCGTACATTGAATATAGGCCAACAAGGCCATACAATCTTTCACGTATACAACATATGTCTACAAGCCTCTAAGAGTACATAAATGTCATAAAGGTCGGGACAGGGCCCCACCATACTTATCAATACACGTCCTATTCATACTGGCCAAATAAGCAACTCCGGAGCAAATGGAGCGCACCAACACCTTCCGCTGAGCTGATAGCCTACTTGGAGGACTCTTAACCTGTCTATCGGGACCTGCAGGTAAAATACGCAGCGTCCCCAGCAAAAATGGACGTCGGTACAAATAGTGTACCGAGTATGTAAGGAATGAAATTATATAATAATAGACATGAGAGAAACATGGAGTAAAAGACTCAACATGTAAGTCTGAATAACTCTATGAATCATTAATATTTAGAATGCCATGCATATACGTATAAATGTCATGCCATGTATAGGTATATGCGTTCATAACATCATCAAGACTCTAAGAGAATCCCATCATATCATCTCGGCCACTGCGGGCAAAATCATCAATGCATACCAGTTGATCAGGTGGTGGTGCATATATAATACCGTAACCTTTTCCCATATATATATATATATATATATATATATATATATATATATATATATATATATATATATATATATATATATATATATATATATATATATATATATATATATATATATATATATAACGTAATCCAAATGGCATTATGTTATAGCAGTAGGTACCAACGTAATGTATTTTTTGTATCATTCTATCATAGGTAGATGAATCGAAGTAAAGCATAAGGGAATACAAACTTATACATGTGACATGCTGGCCTATAAGACCAAAATGATCACTCGTACATCGAATATAGGACAACAAGGCCATACAATCTTTCACGTATACAACATATGTCTACAAGCCTCTAAGAGTACATAAATGTCATAAAGGTCGGGACATGGCCCCACCATACTTATCAATACATGTCCTATTCATACTGGCCAAATAAGCAACTCCGGAGCAAATGGAGCGCACCAACACCTTCCGCTAAGCTGATAGCCTACTTGGAGGACTCTTAACCTGTCTATCGGGACCTGCGGGCATAAAACGCAGCGTCCCCAGGCAAAATGGACGTCAGTACAAATAGCGTACCGAGTATGTAAGGAATGAAATTATATAATAATAGACATGAGAAAAACATGGAGTAAAAGACTCAACATGTAAGTCTGAATAACTCTATGAATCATTAATATTTAGAATGCCATGCATATACGTATAAATGTCATTCCATGTATAGGTATATGCGTTCATAACATTATCAAGCCTCTGAGGGCATCCCATCATATCATCTCGGCCACTGCGGGCAAAATCATCAACGCATACCAGTTGATCAGGTGGTGGTGCATATATAATACCGTAACCTTTTCCCATATATATATATATATATATATATATATATATAACACCATCTGATCATAGGTCAAGTACATGTATAAATGAATGCAATGCATGAGAAGTACGTCAATAAAATCTCTTGGAATGTCATAAGACCATTATTCCTTTGAGTAATATCATTGATAGCCTACTTGGAAGACTCTCAACCTGTCTATTGGGACCTGCGGACATAAAACGTAGCGTCCCCAGCCAAAAGGGACGTCAGTACAAATAGTGTACCGAGTACGTAAGGAATGAAATTATATAAATAATAGACATGAGAGAAACATGGAGTAAAAGGCTCAACATGTAAGTCTGAATAACTCTGTGAATCATTAATATTTAGAATGCCATGCATATACGTATAAATGTCATGCCATGTATAGGAATATGCGTTCATAACATCATCAAGCCTCTGAGGGCATCCCATCATATCATCTCAGCCACTGCGTGCAAAATCATCAACGTATGCTAGTTGATCAGGTGGTGGTGCATATATAATACCATAACCTTTTCCCGTATATATATATATAATGTCATCTGATCATAGGTTAATGTACATGTATAAATGAAAGCAAGGCATAAGAAGTACGTCAATAAAATCTCTTGGAATGTCATAAGGCCATTATTCCTTTGAGTAATATCATGAAATAAACTTTTTCAACTTACGTATTTTTCTAAGATCCGTGAACTGAAGATGTAATAATAAGACACATGGGAATTCAAGAACATAGGCACCTCTAATATTCTATGAATAGAGTCATTTATGGAAGTTGTGCATTTTCTCGTTTCGTTTATATCGTATGGATCATTACAAAAGGAAAGAAGGGATAGCCTTAGCATACCTGAGCCAATTCTCTTGACAATCCCTTTAACACATTTCAATTGCGACAACATGTAACGGCGGATCAAAGTAGGAGAAAATCCGTATGATATTCTTGAGAAAGATTGTACCGTACTCCCTTAGAATCGTAAATCCCACGTTGCTATAATATTGAGAAATCTCGTTTGAGTGAGAGATTGAAGCAACTCACGTTTCTAGTGAAGTTTCATTTGTTGAATCCTTTATTAGATGTAATACATCTTTATTTTAGATTAGAGATGGATTTTAATGTCTTGGTGGTGTGGGCCCCACTTTGAAGACTTGGTGTCACTAAACCTCACAAATTCGTGCCACCTTGAAAGGTGACTTAAGATTCACAAATGTGGAATTGTGGGCTGCCACGTTGGGGCCCTTTTGGCCTTATCCAAAATCTTAATTTCTTAGTTAATCTTCCCACCAAAATCATTAATTAACCCAATTATCCACATAATTAAGAATTACCTCAAATTAATTAAAATACTACTCACTTTTAATATACCTTATACACCTTACTATCATGGCCATGTGGTACCTTGTATGATACTAGTCCATAAATACCGGATATTTTAGCTCGGGTCGTATTTTATCCCAAAACGTCAAACTTCGACGAAATTCATTTTCTTCGATTTGCTTACCCTCTCACCTTCACGAATTTACTCATAACTTGTTTGAAATATCGTAATGCTTATAATCTCAAAATAATCCCATTCCCGAACTTACGTTGATTAACTTATGACGAAACTTTAACATACGAAACTACAGGATGTAATATCTCATTTTTGAGCTTCCATTAATTTATTGATGGCGTACTTTCACGTACGAAACACGTGGAGTGTAACAATCGGAATTGATAAAACTGAGGATCTCATGGCCGTCCTTGGCATCGATCATGCGATCGATGTTGGGGAAAGGAAAAGAATCCTTGAGGCATGCTTTATTTAAATTTTTGTAATCCATACACATTCTTAGTTTGTTCCCTTTCTTAGGGACTAATACTACGTTTTCTAGCCATTCGGGGTATTTGACTTCTCGGATGGATCCTATTTTAAGAAGCTTAGTTACCTCGTCTTTGATGAAGGCATTCTTGATCTCGGACTTGGGTCTTCTTTTCTGCTTCACCGGATGGAATTTCGGGTCCAAGCTTAGTTTATGGGTGGTGATTTTCGTGGGATCCCTGTCATGTCGAGATGGGACCAAGCAAAACATTCCATGTTATCTATAAGAAATTGAATAATTTTTTTCCTGAGCTCAGGAGTTAACCCCGTACCCAGGTATACCTTTTGGTCGGGCAAATGTTCGATCAATATAACTTGCTCCAGCCTTCGACCGTTGATTTGGTGGTGTCAGAATCATCGGGGACTATGAAGGATCGAGGGACCCCATAATCATCGTCTTTGTTAGTCCCCTGCTTCTCTAGTTGGGTCGAGGATATTGCTATTTAGCTTTATACTTTGCTTTTGAATCTGATCCCTTTGTCGATGAGAGTGTTGATATTGGAACCACTTCATCAATGGAAAACCTTTCCTTTGTGATGTGTTGATCCCTGTAGATAGTTTTGATCCCTTCCGATGTTGGGAATTTTAAAACCTGGTGAAGGGTCGAGGGCACAACCCTCATGTTGTGGATCCATGGTCTCCCGAACAGGGCGTTATATCTCATATCCCCTTCGATCACATAAAACTTGGTCTTCTAGATGGTCCCGGCTGCGCTTACTAGCAAAGTTATTTCTCCTTTAGTAGTTTTAGAATCCATGTTGAATCTGTTTAGTCTCGGGTCGCGGGCACGACTTGGTCCTGTAGGCCGAGCTATTCTACAACCCTTGACCGAATGATGTTGGCCAACCTACCTAGATCAATTAGCACACATTTAACTGGATGTTTTATTCATGAGTATAGATATTACAGTGCATCATTGTAGGGCTGTATTATTCTTTCAGCGTCCCCGTCGTTGAAAGACAAGGTTCCGTCTGGTAGGTAGTCCCGAGTTCGTTTCTCACTCCTAACCGACACCTTGGTGCGTTTTAACATTGGCCTTGGGGAATATCGACCCCTCCGATAATCATATGAATGACGTGTTGAGGTTTTTCTTGTTCGTTTTGTTTGTTGGAATCCCTATTTCTGACACGATTCTTGGCTCGATCATTCAGAAACTCCCGAAGGTACCCGTCGTTAAATAAACATGCTACTTCTTCCCTCAACTGCCGACAATCTTCCGTTCTATAGCCATGGGTTCCATGATATTTGCATATTTGGTTGGGATTTATCTGGGTTGGATTGGTCTACAAAGGTCGAGGCCATTTAGTATCTTAGATACATTAGCGACCGTGTCTATATTGAAGTTATATTCTAACAATCGTGGTGCTTCTTTTGGTCCGATATGCCTGTCGAAGCCATTCTTGCTCATGAGCCCTCGAGAGATCTGTCCTCGGTCATTCCTCCTTTCACTTCGTACAGGGTTTCCTCCAGATCCACTGCTCCTACGATCTCCATTATATAACTGATATCGATCCCTGCTCAACCTCGATTCTCTATCAATGTTCCTCTTGATTCTGTCAACAGGCATGATAGAATAAACGGACCTGGAAGGAGCCCCAAGCTGGTCGTCTTCAACTCTGATCTTTGATTGGTACCGATTATATACATCGGCCCAGGTAAAAACCAGATATTCTATCAAATTATACTTCAACTGCTGCGAAGTCAATGAGCTTCGTACATTGAGCCCTTGGGTGAAAGCTTGAATGGCCCAATCATCAGCGACCGGTGGTAGATCCTTTTGTTCCATTTGGAATCGAGACACAAACTCTCTGAGAATCTTGTTGTCCTTCTGCCTTGCCTTGAAAAGGTCTGACTTCCTAGTCTCGACCTTGATGGCTCTGGAGTGTGCCTATACAAAAGAATCTGCAAGAATAGCAAAATAATCAATAGAGGTAGGTGGTAAATTGTGGCACCATATCATAAATCTCTTTGACAGTGTCTCCACGAATTTCTTTAGTAATACGGATTCGATCTCTTCGTCCTCTAGATCATTCCTTTTAATTGCATATGTGCAAGAGGTGACATGCTCGTTTGGGTCGATCGTTCCATTGTACTTAGGAATCTCGACAATGTGGAACTTTTTGGGAATCAGTTTGGGAGCCGCGCTCTAGGGGAAGGGTTTTTGCACGAACTTTTTTGAATCCAGACCCTTCAATATTGGTGGTGCCCCCGAGATTTGATCGACCCTGGAGTTATAAGTTTCCACCTTCTTGCCGTTTGCCTTGATCTTCTTTTCCCTCGACTCAACTCGTTTTGTTAATTCTTCGAGAATCTTCAAGATTGCGGGATCGGCTCCTGATTCATTCCCGTTTGATTTTCTTAACACCGATTCGACCATGTGAATAACTTCCTGGGACGGCTCGGGCTCGATCCTTCTAGGTGCATGATTCTAGTTTTGGAGCTGGGCTATTGCTGCTTGTTGAGCCTGCAACATCTCGAAGATCACTCGAAGGCTGATCCCGCCCTCTTCTCCACCGTGTGTGCTTTGAACGATTGATCGAACATCCCTACAGATGCTACTCTCGGGATCGACGACCAAATTTGCATTGATGGCTATATGCGAGCTGACGTCGATTGGATTTGCAGCCGGAACTCCATCAAGGCCAACTGGAGGTATGTTGTTCCCTGGTTCTATGTTGTCATTTTCGTCGTGGTGACCGGAATCATTGCCTACGTGTACGGGTGCTGCCTGAGAGTTAGACATTTTGATCCTGGAATCAAAGATATTCACAAGAACAAGTGTAAAATAGTGTGTGTTATGAAATTTAGTACCAGGTAATCACTATTATCCTTAGCCCCACGGTGGGCGCCGAACTGTTTACCCTAAAATCAGATACAATGAAATTTATACGCGGTTTTAAGAATACGTGATATAACATGGTGCAAATTAAGAGAATAGATTAATACTGAAATTGACGATAAAAGAAATAAATGCAAACCACACGAATCGAATAGCCTTGGCCCTCGAGTTCGATCACCCTTGAACCAAGAGATGTTTAAACTGATATATGAACAGAGCAACAAGGTAATGAATGCTAGAAATAATATTATATTGCTTTATGGTATGTGAATGTGATGTTTTACAAATGATCAGACCCTCTTTATATAGTAGGGGAGTCCTACTCTTGATACAGTTCTAAATAAAGTAAGAAATATCATGATTGACAAATTAATTGGCCTATCCTTGATACGTGCCGAGATCTCCGCTGCGATTTACGCCCGATCGCGGAAATTTTGTCCTTCTGTTATTCGGCTTGGCAGATTTCCCTCGATCTCGCATGATCTCAAATTTGTTCGGTCATGGGATCTCGAGCTTGGCGTTAACCTCGCACCTCGATTCGATATGATTTGAGGTCAAACCTTAATCTATCACATTTTAGTCTCGATTAGACACACAAGGGGTAAACCCGGTTTTGACCATATACAAGTTCATAACTTGAGATGATAGAATAAAGATCCGTACCCTGAAGGCGAAGCTCCTCTAATTGCGTACCATTTAAGTTTGTACATCTTGACACTTCACGATTATTAAAGTTGAGTTCATAACTTATAACAGGCATTTATTCAATTTACAAGCCATAACTTGATAGGCAAGAGTTTGAAGTTGATAAGTTCGTAAATTTACAATAACAATCTCAAGTGTGTTGTGAATTTAGCTCTAATACATATCAAGTAAATTTCTTAATACTCCCTCCGGCCTACTTGTTGGACCCCACTAACAATAAAAATTCTTTTTTGTTAGGAGAGCAAAGTAGGAAATGGTGGCATTATTTACCACCTTTCATTTACCTTTCATTTAACTTTGACACAATAGGTAATTTTGGTGACTTGCATATAGTTAGTTTACGTGTCAAAAGTCAAAATTTATCTTCAATCAAATACAGTTGATAAAAAAGACTAATTTAGAATTTAAAGTTTGAAAATCTTTTCGTTTGAATTGGCTTAAAAAAGTAACTTTTCAGCAGATAACTTTTAAGCAAAAAAGAAATAAGTTGGAGTTGCCCAACATATTACTTTTGGCTTATTTTAAGCAATTTTAAACTTATTTTAAGCAATTTTAATTGTGTCAAACACTGAATAAAGCTTAAAAGGTGATTTGATCAGTTTAAAAGGCAATCCAAACACCCTCTAACTCCTTAAAAGAGAATATCCACAATACTTACGGAAACACGTTAAATCTCCTCTAAAAATTTAATGTAGTTTAGAAACATAATTACTTGCCATATTCAAAAAGCAAATTACTATTAATTGATTGCAACATGAAAAAAAAATCCATTCAAAGAATATGTTCCAACCTTTACTTCCTATTGCTATGATAGAAACAACAAAGAGAAAAGAAAAAGTTCACATCGATTAATTAATGTTCTGCGCCACTATGAAGGAAATAATATTATATATGCATCTTCCGAAAATAATGGATCTGCAATAAAGTCAAACATATTATTTTAATTGGAGTAAGGTTCTCAACAAAATATATGATTATTTTAAATTTAACATATGACTTAAGCCTAAGTAACAAGGTCTTTCTTTAAAGGTCCAGTTTATTATACATGAGGTCTATAAATTATATCCTTTGAGGAGGATTAAGATGCTCACACAAATACTTTCATAGAACGTGAAATACTATTTCTAGCATGACGTTGATTAGACTTAGTTTCGTTTTCAGTATTCTTCTTATGGCAATCACTAGTAAGTATTTATCTCTCGTTTTAATTCTATACGATTGTCCTTATACTTTTATGGATATGCGCATATGTTTCTATATACGATGATCGAGTGTTTTTTTGATTAAATATTTCAGTCAATATGTCATGGTTCTCAAAGACGCAACTTATCGCTGCACAGAATGTTGATAGTGATGTATCGGCACTTGAGAGGAGACTACTCCCGCAAGTTAATGGTTGGCTAACTTGTGGAAGGGTTTGTTATAATGATATTGAGTGCAACGATTGTTGGCTTTGCTGTTATTGTGGAGGAAGTTACTGTAAATCGTGGCATTAATTAGTGTCCAATTGAAACGAACTCTGCTACGAATCCTTGTTATGCACTTGTGTTTCTGAGTGACATTGCACATTCAATAATAAAAGTGTTAAAATAATACCAGATTTGAATCCAAGGCCAGACTTGGCTAGTAGTCTGATTTGGTACTTCTATGATTCATTATAAAGATCTATAATGTTTGTTGCCCAGTCTTGATTGCCTTATAATAATGTTAAAGATCATGGTTTCCATTTGCACAAACCGAATTGTGAAAATGCAGCAATCTTGATAAAAAAGTTGGTCGACTTATTTAATCAACCAAGATTGAGATTTAAGATTGTTTAACCTAAATACGGATAACAATTGAATTTATACGTGATTTTAAGGATACGTGATATAACTTGGCACGAACCGAGAAAAATATATAAATTGACTATAAAAAGAAATAAATTCAAACCAAACGAAACGTATAGCTTTGACCCTCAAGTTAGGTCACCCTCGAACCGAGTGAAGATTCTATTGATATATGAATAGAGTAACAGAATATTGAAAGCTAAAAGAAGGCAGTGTATTGCTTTGTATTGTGTGAATGTAATGTGTTTTACAAATGATCAGCCCCCATTTATATAGTAGGGGAGTCCTACTTTTGTTACAACTCTAAATACAGTAAGAAATCTCATGATTGGATAATTAATAGGCCTTATCTTGATACGTGTCGAGATTTTCGCCGTGATCCTTGCTTGATTACGGATATTACGACTTTTCGTTATTTGACTAGGTAAATTTCCATCAGTCTTGCTCGATCTCTAATTTGCTTGGTCTCGATCTTGGCCGATCTCGACTTTGATCGGTTTCTGTGTTACGAGCTCAGCCATCTAACTTCGCACCATGGCTCGATATAACACGAGGCTGAATGTTACATCCCGCACTTTCGTATGTGAACGTTTCGTCGTAAGTTAATCAACGTAAGTTCGGGAATGATATAATTTTGAGATTATAAGCATTATGCTATTCTAAACAAGTGATGAATAAATTCGTGAAGGTGAGAGGGTAAGCAAATCGAAGAAAATAATTTTCGTCGAAGTTGGAGATAAAATACGGTTCAAGCTATAATACTTTGTATTTATATACCAGTGCCATACAAGGTACCACATGACCATGATACCGAGTTGTATAAGGTGTGCTAAAAAATGAAAAAGATAATGAATATTTTAAGTAATTTGAGATAATTCTTAATTATGTAAATAATTATATAATTATAAATTTTAGTGCGAGATTAACCAAGTAAATTAAGCTAATTAAGTAATTTTGGATATTCTTAGTAAGCCAAAAACATGCAGCAATTGGAACCAAGATCAAAGACTCCAAATGTGTCTCTTAAAGTGCATACAATAGGTGTCATAATTAAAGGATGAGGTGGCTTCATGTAAAGTGTTAAAAGTCTCTTAAAATAGCATATTGAGATGCTACGAGCAACATTTTCCTTCAGCAATTCATATGAGTATATTACTCAATATTATAGCAACTCATTCAGAATGATTAGCGACGTGAATTTTGCTACAAAAATCATACGAGACTACGCAATGTTATGATAACAGGATTTTGTGATTTTAAGGGAGTACGATGCAATTTTTCTCAGGCATATTATATGGATTTTCTTCTATTTCGATCCGCCATTACATGTTATCGCAATTGACATGAGTTGGAAGGATTGTCAAGAGAATTGGCTCAGGTATGTTAAGGCTAAGCCCTTCCTTCATTTTGGCGTGATCTCGTAATTACACGAGTTTGATCACGAGGCATAAAGAGAAATTCATATTCCTGAATTTATATACATTATCCTAGTATCCTAAGTTACAGTGTTCTCCCTTATCGAGAATTCATATTCAATTGAGTATTGTCTTCTTCCAGTTAAGAGAGCAAAGAGTCTATATATACAGTATTACAGTATTTTCACTAACATTGCGCTATAATCGATGGGCAGGCCCCTATTGGGAAACCCCTGATCAGATGGTAAGTTATATACCGAGCCTACTGTGGCCGAGCACCTATGAGCGAGCCCAATTGGCCGAGATACAGATCCTAGTATGGCCGAGCGCCTATGAGCGAGCCTACTGCGGTAGAGCAGTTATATATATATATATATATATATATATATATATATATATATATATATATATATATATATATATATATATATATATATATATATATATATATATATATATATATATATATATATAAAATGTATCGAACCTTATAGGGCCGGATAACTATTTTACTTACTATATTGAGAGAGTTGAGTCAGTATCACCAGGTGAGCATATCTCCAGATTATCTTTGACTACCGGTTATTATATTATCAGTTCAGTTGCAGTTTTCAGTATATTGCCTTACATACTCGGTATATTATTTCGTACTGACGTCCCTTTCCTGGAGGCGATGCATTTCGTGCATGAAGGATTAGACAGACAGACGGGTAGACCTCCTCATTAGGTGTTGCCTGAGTTCAGCTTGATCAGTAAGCTCCATGCCCTTCGGAGTTGCCAGGTCTAGAGCTTTATGTACATCTTGTGTATATACGTATGTATGTTACGAGTAGGTGGAGGAATTGTTCCGATCACAATATATCCTTCAGTAGAGGCTTGTAGACATATCCTGTCAGTTAGTGCAGTATATTGGGCTTGTAGGCCTATGTATATTTTGTTGGTTGGCTAACTGTAGTAGTTATGTCGACCTTGTCGGCCCAGCTTTATATTGATGTTTAGTCTGCATTTGCAATTGTCTTACAATGTGGTCCATAGCCAAAGTATGACATTATATGTTCATATTCCCTTAGTCGCAAGTTGGTACGCAAGGATAGGTGAGGCACCGGGTGCCGGTCTCGCCCCCCAGGATCGGGGCGTGACAAAAGTGGTATCAAACCAGTTCTGTCCTAGGGAGTCTACAAGCCGTGTCTAGTAGAGTCTTGTTTATGGGTGTGTCTTGAACTATACTTATAAGCAAGAGGCTACAGGGTATTTAGGATTGTCACTCTTTCTTCTTACTCTAGATCGTGTGGTAAAACTCAGTTGTAAAAACTCAATTTCTTAAACTCTATCTTATTCGTAATACAACGATGCGCACATTCAAAAAGATGTTTGGTAAGAGATATAGTTGTGCAAGTGTTGAGTTAGAGAAACTCGATTTTGCATCATGCTTATGATGAGTAAATGTGAGGTCTTCAGCAGATCATGCATGTACTAAAAGGTGTAAGGTTCTTGATAAGGAGCTTTAAGGTAAGAATACTTATCCACTCTTACAGAATCAGAAGGGAGACACAAGTTTCATCAAGTAAAAGAAGCAAGGTGAAGAAGAGTATGAGGTACCCAGTTAATGAAGATCATCATTATTTATCCTTCAGTAGAGAGATATAAGACTTTTGAGGTCATTCGGACGTGGTTTGATAGGTTTCGGCATTGTTGGCGAATTTTAAAAGTTTAGAAGTTCTTAGGCTTGAATCCGAGGTTGATTTTGGTGTTTTGGTGTTGTTTTGGGTGTTCCGAAGGTTTGACTAAGTTCGGGTAGTGATATATGACTTGTTGGTATTTTTAGTTGAGGTCCCGAGGGCCTCCAGTGTGTTTCGGATGGTTAACGGATTGGAATTTGTGAAGTTTGAAGTGTTGTTCTGCTGGTGTGAGTTTTCTGGTGTTTGCGCACCTGCGGATGTGGAGCCGCAGGTGCGGTGGTCGCAGATGCGGAAGTTGATCGCATATGCGGACTTGGCCAATGGGTGTTGAGCGCATGAGCGGAGAAGTTATCGCACCTGCGAGCCCGTAGGTGCGAAGGTGGAACCGCGGAAGCGGAAATGGGGAGTGCTGCAGCTTCCACCCATTTGGACACATAATCTACAGCAACAAGTATATACTTATTGCCATAGGAACTGACGAAGGGACCCATGAAGTCTATTCCCCAAACATCGAACACTTCAGCCTCCTGAATTGGGTTCATGAGCATCTCATGGCGACGGGAAATGTTCCCGGTTCGCTAGCATTCATCACAGCCCTTGACCAATAGATGTGCATCCTTAAAAAACATTGGCCAGTAGAAATTTGCTTCTAGAACTTTCGCGGCCGTCCTGACTCCTCCAGAATGTCCGTCACATGCCGATGCGTGACATGCCTGAAAAACAGAAGATTGATCTATCTAGGAGACACACCTCCGGGTCATATTACCAACATAAATCCAAAACAGATAAGGTTCATCCCAGTAATACATGCGGCAATCACGGTAAAAAATTTTCTTTTGCACTGAGGAAAGGTCACAGGGAACTATACCGCTTGCCAGGTACTTTGCAATGTCTGCATACCATGTCACTTCCTCAAGGCTTGTGGCGAGTAGCTGCTCGTCTGGAAAGATTTCCAAAATATCCTCTACCTCAATTGCTTTGTCAGCTCCTTCCAGTCGCAATAAGTGACCAGCTTGATTTTTTGTGCCCTTAATCTCGATTAGACACACAAGGGGTAAATCCGATCTTGACCATATACAAGTTCATAACTTGAGATGATAGAATAAAGATCCGTACCCTGAAGGCGAAGCTCCTCTAATTGCGTACCATTTAAGTTTATACATCTTGACACTTCACGATTATTAAAGTTGAGTTCATAACTTATAACAGGCATTTCTTCAATTTACAAGCCATAAGTTGATAGGTAAGAGTTTGAAGTTGATAAGTTCGTAATTTTACAACAACAATCTCAAGTGTTAGTGACTAGGTTGTGAATTTAGCTCTAATACATATCAAGTAAATTTCTTAATACTCCCTCCGGTCTACTTGTTGGACCCCACTAACAATAAAAATTCTTTTTTGTTGGGAGAGCAAAGTAGGAAATGGTGGCATTGTTTACCACCTTTCATTTACCTTTCATTTAACTTTGACACAATAGGTAATTTTGGTGACTTGCATATAGTTAGTTTACGTGTCAAAAGTCAAAATTTATCTTCAATCAAATACAGTTGCACAAAAGGACTAATTTAGAATTTAAAGTTTGAAAATCTTAATACCTAATTTAAGAGCCCGTTTGAATTTTTTTGAAAAAAGTAACTTTTCAACAAAATTAACTTTTAAGCAAAAAAAAAAAAATAAGTTGGAGTTGCCCAACATATTGCTTTTGGCTTATTTTAAGCAAATTTTTAACTTATTTTAAGCAATTTTAATTGTGTCAAACACTGAATAAAGCTTAAAAGGTGATTTGATCAATTCAATTTAAAAGCCAATCCAAACACCCTCTAACTCCTTTAAAAAGAATATCCACAATACTTACGGAAACACGTTAAATATCCTCTAAAAATTTAATGTAGTTTAGAAACATAATTACTTGCCATATTCAAAAAGCAAATTACTATTAATTGATTGCAACATGAAAAAAATTACCATTCAAAGAATATGTTCCAACCTTTACTTCCTATTGCTATGATAGAAACAACAAAGAGAAAACAAAAAGTTCACATCGATTAATTAATGTTCTGCGCCACTATGAAGGAAATAATATTATATATGCATCTTCCGAAAATAACGGATCTGCAATAAAGTCAAACATATTATTTTAATTGGTGTAAGGTTCTCAACAAAAGATATGATTATTTTAAATTTAACATATGACTTAAGCCTAAGTAACAAGGTCTTTCTTTAAAGGTCCAGTTTATTATACATGAGGTCTATAAATTATATCCTTTGAGGACGATTAAGATGCTCACACAAATACTTTTATAGAACGTGAAATACTATTTCTAGCATGACGTTGATTAGACTTAGTTTCGTTTTCAGTATTCTTCTTATGGCAATCACTAGTAAGTATTTAAGGGAGTACGATGCATCTTTCTCAAGTATATCATATGAATTTTCTTCTATTTCGATCTGCCATTATATGTTGTCACAATTGACATGAGTTGGAAGGATTGTCAAGAGAATTGGCTCAGGTATGTTAAGGCTAAGCCCTTCCTTCATTTTGGCGTGATCTCGTAATTACACGAGTTTGATAACGAGGCACAAAGAGAAATTCATATTCCTGAATTTATATACATTATCCTAGTATCCTAAGTTACAGTGTTCTCCCTTATCGAGACTTCATATTCAATTGAGTATTGTCTTCTTCCAGTTAAGAGAGCAAAGAGTCTATATATACAGTATTACAGTATTTTCACTAACATTGAGCTATAATCGATGGGCAGGCCCCTATTGGACAACCCCTGATCAGATGGTAAGTTATATACCGAGCCTACTGTGGCCGAGCACCTATGAGCGAGCCCAATTGGCCGAGATATAGATCCTAGTATGGCCGAGCGCCTATGAGCGAGCCTACTACGTAGAGCAGTTTATATATATATATATATATATATATATATATATATATATATATATATATATATATATATATATATATATATATATATATATATATATATATATATATATATATATATATATATATATATATGCATATATATATATATATAATGTATCAAGCCTTATAGGGCCGGATAACTATTTTACTTACTATATTGGGAGAGTTGAGTCAGTATCACCAGGTGAGCATATCTCCAGATTATCTTTGACTCTCGGTTATTATATTATCAGTTCAGATGCAGTTTTCAGTATATTGCCTTACATACTTGGTACATTATTTCGTATTGTCGTCCCTATCCTGGGGGTGATACATTTCATGCATGCAGGTTTAGACAGACAGACGGGTAGACCTTCTCATTAGGTGTTGCCTGAGTTTAGCTTGATCAGTAAGCTCCATGCCCTTTGGAGTTGCCAGGTCTAGAGCTTAATGTACATCTTGTGTATATACATATGTATGTTATGAGTAGGTGGAGGAATTGTTCCGATCACAATATATCCTTCAGTAGAGAGATATAAGACTTTTGAGTTACCTCAAACAATAACAGAAGTAGTATAAGAGAGGGACGAATATCAGGATCCGACTCAAAATGGTGAATGGATTGTTTGCATTAGTTGACATTTCCGAAGGATAGTGCAAATGTGCTAATATATCTCCTTGCGGGACACCCAGATGGTGCACTCTAAAATAGTACCGCTAGATATGAGTACTATAAAGATACGCACTGGAAGCCTTGAAGAGATAAATATTATCTTAGTGTGGATCCCGTCCCTAGTAGAGCGAGAATGTTAAGCAACCCGAAGAGTCAATGAATAAAGTAAGGGGAGCTAAAAGCAAACGAATGTCTTGTTGAAATCTTAAAAAGAAAGTGATACGCATAAATATTAGCAGGGAAATAAGAAGAGAGATGAGGAAGCATTATGAGTAAGATGTGATACATGGATGACAATGCTAGATTAAAAAAAATGACAGTATTACTGTAATGACCCGACCGGTCGTTCCGAGAGTTATAGCCCTGTTTTCCCCATTTCTTCTTCTTTATGTTTTGTACAACTGTGTTGAGTTGTATCGAGTTGGTAAGTTTGAGTCTGGTGTAGTTTTGGAGTGAAATGAGACACTTAGTCTCTTAGTTAGAAAACTAAGTTAGAAAAATTAATCGGAAGTTGACTTATGAGTAAATGAATTCGGATTTAGATTTTTCTGATTCGGTTAGCTTCGTTGGGTGATTTTAGACTTAGGAGCGTGCTCGGAATGTAATTTGGAGATCCGTGGTAGAGTTAGGCTTTAATTGGAAAAAGTTGGAAATTCGGCGATTTCGTCAGCAGTGGAAAATTAGGTATCGGGGTCGGAATAGAATTTTAGAAGTTGGAGTGGGTTCGTAGTGTCATTTGTGACTTGTGTGCAAAATTTGAGGTCATTCGGACGTGGTTTGATAGGTTTCGGCATTGTTGGCGAATTTTGAAAGTTTAGAAGTTCTTAGGCTTGAATCCGAGGTTGATTTTGGTGTTTTGGTGTTGTTTTGGGTGTTCCGAAGGTTTGACTAAGTTCGGGTAGTGATATATGACTTGTTGGTATTTTTAGTTGAGGTCCCGAGGGCCTCCGGTGTGTTTCGGATGGTTAACGGATTGGAATTTGTGAAGTTTGAAGTGTTGTTCTGCTGGTGTGAGTTTTCTGGTGTTTGCGCACCTGCGGATGTGGAGCCGCAGGTGCGGTGGTCGCAGATGCGGAAGTTGATCGCATATGCGGACTTGGCAAACTGGGTGTTGAGCGCATGTGCGGAGAAGTTATCGCACCTGCGAGCCCGCAGGTGCGAAGGTGGAACCGCGGAAGCGGAAATAGGGAGTGCTGCAGCTTCCACCCATTTGGACACATAATCTACAGCAACAAGTATATACTTATTGCCATAGGAACTGACGAAGGGACCCATGAAGTCTATTCCCCAAACATCGAACACTTCAACCTCCTGAATTGGGTTCATGAGCATCTCATGGCGACGGGAAATGTTCCCGGTTCGCTGGCATTTATCACAACCCTTGACCAATAGATGTGCATCCTTAAAAAACATTGGCCAGTAGAAACTTGCTTCTAGAACTTTCGCGGCCGTCCTGACTCCTCCAGAATGTCCGTCACATGCCGATGCGTGACATGCCTGAAAAACAGAAGATTGATCTATCTAGTAGACACACCTCCGGGTCATATTACCAACATAAATCCGAAACAGATAAGGTTCATCCCAGTAATACATGCGGTAATCACGGTAAAAAATTTTCTTTTGCACTGAGGAAAGGTCACAGGGAACTATACCGCTTGCCAGGTACTTTGCAATGTCTGCATACCATGTTACTTCCTCAAGGCTTGTGGCGAGTAGCTGCTCGTCTGGAAAGATTTCCAAAATATCCTCTACCTCAATTGCTTTGTCAGCTCCTTCCAGTCGCAATAAGTGATCAGCGACTTGATTTTTCGTGCCCTTATGGTCATGAATTTTCAAGTCGAACTCTTGCAGGAACAACTCCCAACGAATCAGGTGCGGTTTTGACTCTTTCTTTTCAATCAGGTACCTGAGAGCAGCATGATCAGTATAGACAATTACCTTTGAGCCAATCAGGTACGATCTGAATTTGTCAAACGCGAACACCACTGCCAGCATCTCCTTTTCAGTTACAATGTAGTTCAGCTGGGCTCCACTCAACGTTCTACTTGCGTAGTAAATTGGGTGCATTATTTTATCTTTCTGTTTTCCTAACACTGCTCCCACTGCATAGTCACTTGCGTCACACATTAGCTCGAATAGGTTCTCCCAGTCGGGGGCAACAATGATGGGTGATGTGACTAGCCTCTTCTTTAATCCTCGAATGCTACCCTGCAATCATCAGAAAACACAAAGGGATGATCCTTTTCTAGCAATTTACACAGAGGTTAGCAATTTTTGAAAAGTCCTTTATGAATCTCCGGTAAAAACCAGCATGCCCGAGGAAGCTCCTAATTGCTTTGACGGAGGTGGGCGGTGGAAGCTTTGCTATCACATCAACTTTTGCACGATCCACCTCAATGCCCTTGCTTGATACCAAATTTCCCAAGACTATATACTCTTGTACCATGAAATGGCACTTTTCCCAGTTAAGTACCAGGTTAGTCTCGATACACCTTTTCAACACTCTGGTCAGATTCTTAAGGCACTCATCGAATGAATTTCCCACTACTGAGAAATCATCCATGAACACTTCCATTATATCTTCTACCATGTCTGTGAATATGGCCATCATGCACCTTTGGAATGTGGCAGGTGCGTTGCATAGGCCAAAGGGCATCCTTCGAAAAGCAAAAATCCTATAAGGGCATGTGAATGAGATCTTGTCTCTGTCCGCTGGTGCAATGGAGATCTGATGTACCCTGAGTACCCATCCAGAAAACAGAAGTGGAACCTCCCTGCTAGTCTGTCAAGCATCTGATCAATGAAGGGAAGTGGGAAGTGGTCTTTCTGGGTGGCTAAGTTGAGCTTCCTGTAATCCATACAAATTCTCCAGCCTGTGATGGTTCGTGTAGAGATAAGTTCATTTTTATCATTTTTCACCACCGTCATTCCACCCTTCTTAGGAACACATTGCACTGGGCTAATCCAGTTGCTGTCAGAGATGGGGAAGATGATTCCCACATCTAACCACTTAATGACTTCTTTTACCACTTCCTTCATATTGGGGTTCAACCTTCTTTGGTGTTCTTTGGAAGGTTTGTGCCCATTTTCCAGCAGAATTTTATGCATAAAAAATGCCGGGCTAATCCCCTTAATATCTGACATGGTCCACCCAATAACAGTCTTACACTCTGTCAGTACCTGCAAAAGTTGTTTTTCCTGCACATCTAACAAACTAGATGAGATAATAACAGGTAATATGGAGTTAGGTCCTAAGAATGCATACCTGAGATGGACGGGCAGTGGCTTCAACTCCAGCTTTGGTGGTTCTTCTATGGATGGCCTGGTTGGAGGAGTTTCCCTTTTCTCTAAGTGCAGGGGCTCGAATTCGAGTGGTCTCTCCCAAAAACCTCTTCCCTCAAGAGCAAGCACCCATTCTGCCAATTCTTCACCATTCACCTCATCTAAATTCATAAGACATGCATCTAGAGGGTCCTCAATGTTCAAGGTCTCATCATCCTATTCCAGGATTACATCCACGGCATCAATTAAAGAACAATTGGCGAATTCACTTGGTTGCCTCATAGATTTCTGCACGTTAAACGTTATCTCTTCGTAGTTTAACCTCATCTTGAGATCTCCAGTTTCGCAGTCAATCAGAGCTCGCCCCGTGGCCAAGAATGTCCTTCCCAAAATTATGGGAATTTCTTCATCCACCCTACAGTCCAGAATTACAAAATCTACAGGAAACACAAATTTCCCTACCTGCACCAACACGTCATCAAGAATACCTGAGGGCCTCTTTACAGTTCTGTCAGCTAGTTGTAACAACATAGACGTGGGTCTAGCTCTTCCAATCCCAAGCCTTTTATAGATAGCTAGGGGCATAAGATTTATGCTTGCCCCAAAATCACATAGTGCCTTGGCAAAAACAAAGTTACCTATGGTGCAGGGAATTGTGAAACTCCCTTGGTCTGAAAATTTTTCAGCAACGGGTCTTGTTACAACAACACTGCTTGTCTGAGTTAGAGTCACTGTGTCCAAGTCTTGGAAGTCGAACTTGCGGGACATCAAGTCCTTCATCATTTTTGCATAACCAGGCATTTCTTTTAAAGCATCAATCAATGGAATATTTACCTGAATTTGTTTTAACATGTCCAAGAACTTCTTTTATTGCTCATCTTTTTGATATTTGGCTAACCTCTGTGGGAATGGTGTTGGAGGTTTCTTCTTCCCTGTGATTTGGGCTTTCTCTTTTTCAGGCGCTGCCTCCTATACCGATTCATGTGTTATCTCAACTTCTTTGTCAGCCTCATTCTGTTTGTTGGCATCTTCCTGTGCATGCTGCACTATCACCTCAGTCAATCCTGTTGAGTCATCTAGCTCAATGGGCACTGGCACAAGTGTCTCAACAGGTATGCTTTCTCGAACCCTCTCTTGCTCCAAGTCCAAGTCTCTACCATTATGTAGATTCACTGCCATCAGATTGCTCCACCAGCTGAGGAATCAACATTAGCTGTCACACTATCTGCCAGACCCATGTAAAATCTCTTCCCCAACATCTGCTCAGGAATACCATGGTGTGGACATGCAACCAACATCCCTTTAAATCTTTCCCACGTCTCTTGCAATGTTTCTGTTGGTTTCTGTCTGAAGCTCAAGATCTCATCAATTTGTTGAGCAGTCTTGTTGGGTGGATGAAATTTTTTCACAAATTGCTTGACCAACTCCTCCCAAGTAGTGATGGAATTTATGGGGAGTGAATTTATCCAAGTCTGGGCTGCTCATGTCATAGTGAATGGAAACAACAACAAATTTATTGCTTTCGGAGTCACATTGTGCTGTCTTTGTGTTTGGCAGATTGACAGGAAATTCTTCAAGTGTTGTTAGGGATCTTCAATGTATGACCCCGAGAATTATCCCTTGTTTTGCAACAAATGCAACATATTGTTTGTGATTTGGAATGAATCTGCATGTATCTGCGGGACTACTATCGTTATGGCCAAATTGTCTGTCGTGGGTTATGCCCAGCCATATAAAGCAGCCTCTGGCACAAGAGGCTCCACTACCTGGCATTTGGGTCCTCCACGCCATCCTCAATATTTCTGTTGTTCACCAGATCAGCCATGTCTGGTTCAAGTTGTTCAGTTGAGTTTTGTTGTTTGCTTTTCCGGTTGGCCCGATTCAAGGCCTTGAAAACTTTCTCGGGATATGATAATGCTTCAAACACTTCACTAGTTCTCGATGAGTTTCTAGGGATGCACCTGTTACAACCAAGTTTTCAAACATTAAAATTTCAATGTATTGATTGAAAGTGAAGAAAATTGACTACACCAAGAATTTTTGTACTTCTTTCAACTGTAATTGATAACACCGTTAACTCCCCGACAACGGCGCCAAAATTTGATCACGCCCAACTATGCCTTATAAAAAGGACAAAGCGGCCGTTGCCAATATATTCCGGGTATTAAGCCCAAAGTCGAATCCCACAGGTAATTAACCTACCAATTACAATTATCAGACTCACTCAATTCCATGTAATCAGCTTCCAAGATATTTTGAATAACAATTGGTTGTTTTTTCTACTAACTATTACTTAATGAAACTATATTAACTAAGAGCTAACTAACAATGGGTTGTAAACGATAAGGAGAAGGATCTAAGGTTATGATTTTCCCTATTGATGGAATACCTTCCTGCTATGTTTCATATAAATTTGACTAATCGTCTCTATCGATCATGAGCACTCTTACTATCGTAAATCTCTCCCAAGTAATTACCACAATTTACTAGACATACTCTCCCGAGTTACGCTAGCTGGCTTTTATTATAGCTCACTTAGATTGCACCCAAGGTTTTGTTATCCCTAATCCCACCTTTAAACCCTTGGTTATTGATTGCTCACATATGTAGGGAGTGATGTTGTTCAACAACTACCTAAATATGCACTCTCTCCCGAGTAATACATACTAAATAGTAAACAAGAACGTAGTTGTATAAATAGAGATTCAACTTGGAAAATCTATATTAACATAGTAAGACTTTCATCCTTCAATAGGTTCCGTCAAAATCTTAGACTAAATATTTAGCTACATATGATAAAACAAAATAAAGCAATAAAATAATTCATGATTCACAAAGTAATGATAAAGGAAGAAGAATGAAAAACTCTAATTGTGTCTTGATCTTCTCACACTTGTTCTTGCCTCCAATTGAATCTAAAAACAAGCTTAACCTTGACTTGGGCGAATTTGTTGGGTTTATATAGGGTTAGGATAAGTTTCCCACACTTTACACTTAAGCCCTGGACTTTCTTGGCATTCCCCAGATCGACCGCGGTCGCGGGCCAACCGTGATCCGACCACGTTCATTTGTAAACATTCTGTTTTTGTGCTTGGCCCACCGCGCTCCAGCCGCGGTCCGACCGCGGTCGCAGTGGGTTGTTGTCCAGTTTTTCTTCTTTTTTTCTTGCTCGTTTTCATATGGGCGCTTCTCGATTGGCCTTGTATCTACATATTCGACCCCAAAACACTCTATATCATCCTCCTAATTCGAAGTAACTCCTGCAAAGCATAAAGAACTGATGTTTTAGACGTCAATACCACACAAGAAGATAGGTTACTTTGTGTGGTACCCAATTTTCGAGTGTTGTCTCAATAGTAGAACCTGGTTCTTCTTGGTGTTCCAACTGCTACTGTTGCGGAATAATAAAAGCAGTAAAGTAAAAACACAGAGATTTTTACGTGGAAAACACCTGGCTCAAAAGGTGAAAAAACCACGACCTAATCCTCAGTAGGATTTGCTCAAACTCTTCACTAAACCTCTAAGCCAAACGGACTTACAAAATAAACTCTTTTGTAATCCTAGGACTAACTCTAATCCCTTTGTAGTAACTAGACCCTAGCTAATTTCTACAAGCTTTAAGTTAACTCTAACTTGAATAATGCGTACCTATTACAATTGCTTCTATGAAAGCTGAAAAGATACAATATTAAAACTCCTACTAAACCAACTAGACTCAATGATAAACAGATGGAACTGGTTCTTCTAGATAGTCCGTAGCCTTTGTGTCGCACAATAATTCTGCTTGCAAAATATCTGGGAATTTTGCTTTCAGCTCCTGATTCACTTCTGCACTTGTGCGTTCTCCTTTCAAGCAAGAATACTTCAATTATTTATAAAGTCAGTTGAGTTCTGGTCCGAATCTACCTGGGAGAACAATTTCTTATCAAACTCAACTTCCTTCCTTCGTTTCTGTCCTTGCTGAATTAAACTTCTATTCTTTCATCAATTTGCAACCTTTTCGCATTAGAAGATACTCTTCTTGTTCACTGATACTTCACAATCGCATTCATCTCCTACGCATATAAGGTTTGTGTGCCAACTCGTCAGGTCAAGTATATGTGCGCTGATGGACCTAGTTCAACTGGTCAGACATTTGTCAATCTTCAAAACTATGTAGTGACTTGGGTCAACAAGAACCTTAATTAGAGTATTTTGTTATCATTTAGCACTTAAAACATCAATAGAGTATGGTTAACTTAGAGCATAAATAGCATCTACATCGCACAATATAGGCTACTATCAGTGGCCTATGAGCTTGCTTTTCTACCCAGTTTGTCGAGTGTGCATCCGGTATTTCATGTTTCCATGCTTCTGGAGTATGTTGGTGATTCGTCCCATGTTTTGGACTTTAGCACGGTTCAGTTGGAGGGTGATATGACCTATGATGTGGAGCCGGAGGCTATTTTGGACCGGTAAGTCCGAAAGTTGAGGTCAAAGAACATAGCTTCACTGAAGGTGCAGCGGAGAGGCCAGCCCGTGGAGGAGGCCACCTGGGATACCGTGCGGGAAATGCGGAGCAGATATCCACACCTATTTGGGAATCCAGGTATGTTTCTAAACTCGTTCGAGGACAAACGTTCGTTTAAGAGTGGGAGGATGTAACGACCCGGCCGGTCGTTCCGAGAGTTATAGCCCCATTTCCCCCATTTCTGCTTCTTTATGTGTTGTTCAGCTGTGTTGAGTTGTATCGAGTTGGTAGGTTTGGGTCCTGAGTAGTTTTGGAGTGAAATGAGACACTTAGTCTCTTAGTTATAAAGCTAAGTTAGAAAAATCAACCGCAAGTTGACTCATGAGTAAACGAATTTAGATTTGGATTTTATGATTTGGTTAGCTTTGTTGGGTGATTTTACACTTAGGAGTGTGTCCGGAATGTAATTTGGAGGTCAGTGGTAGAGTTAGGCTTGAATTGGCAAAAGTTGGAAATTTGGGAATTTTGGTCAGCAGTGGAAAATTAGGTATCAGGATCGGAATGGAATTCCGGAAGTTGGAATGGGTTCATTGTGTCATTTGTGACTTGTGTGCAAAATTTGAGGTCATTCGAATGTGGTTTGATAGGTTTCGGCGTCGTTGGCGAATTTTAGTTTAGAAGTTATCAGACTTGAATCCGAGGTTGAATTGGTGTTTTGGTGTTGTTTTGGGTGTTCCGAAGGTTCGTCTAAGTTCGGGTAGTTATATATGACTTATTGGTTTTTTTTCTTGAGGTCCCGAGGTCCTCGGGTGTGTTTCGGATGGTTAATGGATTGGAATTTGTGAAGTTTGAAGTGTTGTTCTGCTGGTGTGAATTTTCTGGTGTTTCCGCACCTGCGGATGGGGGGCCGCAGGTGCGGTGGTCGCAGATGCAGTAGTTGATCGCAGATGCAGATTAGGCCAATTGGGCGTTGAGAGAAGGTGTGGAGAAGTTGTCGCATTTTCAAGGCCGCAGGTGCAAAGGTGGAACGGCAGATGCGCAAGTGGGCGATTAAGTGAATATCGCAGGTGCGCTCCTAGGACTGCAGATGCAGTTGCGCAGGTGCGAAGATGGTATCCGCAGGTGTGAAACCGCTGGGCAGAAACTATATAAGCCTCACTTTGCGAATGTTTGCCCTTTCTTCACTATTGTTGGCCGGTTTTTTAGCTTAGTGAAATTCAAGGGAGAAACAAGAGATACTAGTGAGGTAAGTTACTTGGGTTTTATTACGTGTGTTTGTAATGATTTCCCACTGTTTAGTCATGAAATTGGTAGGAATCTAGGGTGGAGTTGAGGGAGTTAGGGCTTGAGTTTTGGAGAGTTTGAGGTGAGGATTTGAGGGACCAAACGGAGTCGGAATTTGATGAATTTTATATGGTTAGACTCGGGAAAGAACGCGCTTTTTAGTTCTGCAATTTTTGACAGATTTCGAGACATGGGCCGGGGGGCCGTATTTTAGCGTAATTCGGATTTTTGGCCTATTTTTGTAGTTTTTCTTGTGGAATTCATTTGTTTAGCCTATGTTGATAGTATTATCCTGGTTATGGTTAGATGCAGAGCTTTTGGAGACCAAGTCGAGGGACGAGGGCATCCCGGAGTAGGATTTTACGCTGTTAAGGTAAGTATCAGTTTTAACTCTGGCTTTGAGGGTATAAAATCGGAGAATTTGATATCATGTGACTGTCTGGAGGTGATACCCACGCTAGGTGACGGGTGTGTGGGTGTACGCCGCGAGGGATTAAGACTTGGTCCGTCCCGTGAGGCCTAATAGTCATTATATGTGTTATGTATTTACATGTTGTTGAACTTGTCTTCCTTCATGTTAGAGATCATGCTTAGGCTTTATTCATGCTCACATTATTTTCACTCAGTCATAGAAATTCTTGTACATGTTTACCTCAGTCTCTATTATTTTGCTAATATGTTGTAATACTTGATTTGGGTTGTGTTCCCTTATTTGTTGAGAATTGTGAGGCTAGAGAGGTACAAGACTGAGTGAGGCCGAGGGCCTGTTGTGAGATATTTGATTATAGCACGTGAGTTGTTACACGTGGGTTGTCCGTGCGGATCCAAATTTGTACTATAGCATGTGAGTTGTCCGTGCAGCACGTGAGTTGTCCATGCGGATCCAGATATTGATATTATGGCACGTGAGTTGACTGTGCAGCACGTGAGTTGTCCGTGCTTAGCGCTTGGGATGTAGGAGCCCCTCCGGAGTCTGAACACCCCTAGTGATCGTAGGTACCTATTGAGTGTGTGCATTGAGGGCTGAGTGATGGAGTGACATTGATGAGAGGTTTCATTTACTTTGTTGTTGTTGCATTTACCTGCTAATTGCCTTATAGCATTTGTGATTTATGGAAATTACCTGCTTACTATTGTTTATCCTTAATTGTGAAAGAAATAATTGGATTGTTTTGCTTAGCTCGTCACTATTACTCATTCCTTAGTTATTTCTGTTACTACTGAGTCGGTTGTACTCATACTACACCCTGCACTTTATGTGAAGATCCAGGTGAGTTAGAGCGTGGCAATCGTTGAGTCTAGGCCGACTATTTTTGGAGACTGCAAGGTAGCTGCTAGCGTCCGCAGGACCTTGTTACTCCTTTTATCATCTATTTCTTCTTTTGGGTTGTATTGACAGTTAGACAGTTTATATATCATAGTTCATAGATTTAGACGCTCATGACTTAGTGACACCCTGATGTTTTGGACTCGTTTCCGTATTCTTATATTATTATATTCAGAGTTAGCTTGCATTATGAGAAATTCAAATTTTGGAAATGTTTTATTAAATTCTTATAATCAATCTAGTAGTAATATTTTGGGAAATAGGCTTGCCTTGTATCACGATATGCGCCATCACGACATGGTTTAGATTTGGGGTCGTGACAATTACAGAGCCTATAGTCAGGTGAAGGAAGAGACGAGAGGTGATAGGCCTTAAGATGATAAAAGAGTATAGGCCATAAAGTCATATCCCCATTTCAACAAATAATCACGTGACTCTAACGTGATTACCAGAAGGAAAAGTTAGACCCCAAAGTAATAGTAATAAGTATGGATTGGTGAACAGGATAAACTAAACATGAATTAGAGACTGAGTGGTTTGATAATGGTCGACATCATGAGAATTTCATATTGCGTTCCGCCGATAATAGAATGGACAACAGAAGAAGATTCATGAGAAATTCATAAAATGGTCATTCAGGAAAACGCTTCCCCAAAATAAGCAATGTGAGCAAAGTTAAGCTTATGTGCCAGTTATACTAAGTGTCACCCTCGCGAGTAAGGAATTTTGTCATCCTTGGTATAGAAGGATTACCGCAAGGCGAGTAAGGGTCATCAATGATGTGAAAAGACACCAAAGATGGAAAGTTAAAACATCTATAGGTAGATCTTCGTGGCTCCAACTCTTAGTACTCCCCTAAAGGGGGGAATATGGAGTGATGTGGCATTAGGTTAGATTTAAATGGTTATAGTAACTATGGAATGGTAAAGGAAGAATGCGATAAAAAAATGATGAGAAAGGCATGAGATTGTACTTATTCAAACCTTAAAGATATGTTGCGATTCAAAAACATTATGCAAACGCGACGTTAAAAGAAAAAGGAAGTAAGGGTTCCCGCCCGAGGTGTTATTGGTAGATAAGGAGCCAGTACGAGACGTAAGTTAAGACAAAGGAATTAACCAAAAAAAAAAGATTACACGGAATATTGATATGAGAATGAGCCAACGAGTAGTTGGTAATTTATTAAGGTAGAGATTAGTTATGGCTAAACAGGAGGTTGTAGACGAGTCAGCAGATAGTGTAAGATAAACATAGTAAAACCCAATATAGCGAATTCATCCTCGCCGTAATGTCATCGTAATACTTGAGAAATATTAGGATAGGAGTTGAGGTAGTTAAAGGTACTGTATGAGTGTTACGGAGATAAAAGAGAGTGCCACTGGGAAGACAATCAAAATATCAACTCAGAAGCAACCCTACGAGCACAAGTGCATGAAAGTAAGTAAGGATAATTACAAGTAAGAAAGAACATCAAAAAATCTTCCGGGTAAACCAACCTAAGCGCAGTGACCCAAAGAGGAAATGGTCTTGTAACAACAGTCTCATAAGAACATTGTACGCACTCCATAAGAAAATGGCACCTACCGTGGCTAATGACCGGTAAGTAAAATCAAAAGTAATACTCGAGATCATAGGAGTTGCACAAAAAATTTCGGCATGCATGGGAACTAAGATAAGCTAAGTATGCACGCAACAAGGGGCCATAAAGATCAGGAAAAGTAATAGCTTATGTTTAAAGGAAGCTGAGAAGGAACGGAAGGAATTATTCGATCAATGATCCAGAGTTAGTTACGTTATGAACGCACTTGAGTAATACCTGGATGGAGTTGTCGAAGGGTCGATGGGAGGCCTCATGGTAAGCTTCTTTCTTGGAATGGTTATCGCTTGGGACTCTTCTCGAACTCACTCATATTTTTTCTTATGTAAGTCTCGGGAAGGACGTTGCGATGAGACCCCTATCTGGTGATGAAGAAGTCCTTCCCCAACCACCTGCTCCGAAGCAGGCTAAAGGGAAGAAGTGGAAAGGGCCCAAGGGGTCCTCGCAAGACCAAAGGGGACACTGATGCTATGCCTTCGAATTCGATCCGCCGATTAAGGGATGAATCCTAAGAAGAAGATAATACCAAGCTGGTGGTCCCTGTGCAGGATGGAGCTTCGATACAAAAGTCCTCTGAACCGGCGGAGGTTGATGAGGGAGCTTTGGCCGAAGTTCCTGAACCAGAAAGAGTAGAGGCCACGCCGTCCCTAGATAAGACAGTCGAGAGAGAGACCGGGGGAAAGTCTTCCCGAGCAGCAAAAGAGGTCCCGAGGGACGAGCTCGGAGTGATTGATATTTTGGGATCCCCTCAGGTTTCTAACCCTATGATCCGTGAGGCCAACATGTTGTAAAGTCTCTCTTACGAGGGTCTAAAAGGGGTGACTGATATCCATGGCTTCTTGGATGGGATCGAATCTACTGCCTCAGAGGATGTCACCGGATTCAGCTATTTACCGATGCCAAAGAAAGTACCGTCATCGGACGCTACTAGGTCTTCATCGAGCCTAAAATTGGTGGATCAATTCCTGGCCCCAAGTGTTAACCCTAGCTGCAGGCGGAACATAGTGCTTTCTATCCCGGAGGATGCTTGGGTCTTCTCTCCTCCCTTGGGAATTTCTAGCTATCTGAGGTGCTTGGTGACCGAGGGGGACCAAGACGTGATAAATGCGGTGGGAGCCGCTTGTGTGTTTAATGAGGCTCAACATGCTCTGAATCGGGTAACTTCGAGAGTCTCTCTCTTATTTCTTTTAAACATAGAATGGTAGATAATTCTAACATCTTCTTCCTTTCTTGCAGGCTTCGGTGTTGCATCACGAGGCTTTCCTCGGAATTCGGGAAGAGCGCTAGGCTAAGGTTCGTACCTCACTGAGAGAAGTGACACCTTCAAGCTTCTCAATGAGAAGCTTCAGCCCGATTTAGTTGTGGCTCGGGATGAGCACAATAGCCGAGCAGGTATTCCGAGTTCTTCACAATAGTGAAGATGAATTGGAGATAATGACTAACAATCCGATTATGTAGGTTCGACAGAGGCTTGAGCAGATCGGACGGCTCCAAATGCAGGTAGGTGTGATACATGCCAAGGCTGAAGAATTCAAAAAGAACATGGACATCCTAGCCTCAAAAAAGGAGACCGTCCAAGCACAATTGGAGTCGGCCGAGACCCAGCTCCAAGCTGCAAAAGAGAAGGCCTCGGTGCAGGCCGAAAAGATCAAGGAGCTTCAGTCTTAGTTGGATTTGGCCGTTTCTGATAAGGCGAGCTTGGCCAACGAACTTGAAGTGGCCAGATCTGAGATGGCCGAGGCCAACACCAAAGCTGATACTAAAGTGGCCCAGTTTAAGGTCGACGCCGAGCTCATCCAGGCCAAGGCCAAGAGCATGGTGGAACATGAAAAATGGAAAGCTCGGAGGGAAGCCCTCAAGGGAGTTCATGCCCAGGGATTCGATATTATGGCCAAAATAGAAAATTCCAAAGCAGAAGAAGCCAGGGCCCGGAAGCAAGCCTTTACTGAAGAGGACTTCGATAGCTTAAGTGAATCCGAAGACGGGGAAGATCCCCAGGATGGAGATGCGACCTCCGATGAAGACCAAGCCACTTAGGACTTTGTATGTTTGTGTCTCTTTTTCTGAGGCTGTTTCGGCCGTTGTAAATTTTTGGATTAGGCCAATTTGGCGTTTGTAAAAAATTATTCTATATAAATATGAGGCTTTCCCTTCCCTTTCGGCTCTTAAACTTTTCCTTTGCTTTGTTATTTGTATTCACAAAGGTTAAAATGCCTTAGCATGAAATAATAAGGTTGTGTTCAAGGGTTCAAACAAACCATACCTTTATTGCCTTTCTGGGTTAAGGCGTTATTGGGGCTCGATGTTACCGAAGATTTTTCCCCAACAATATCTTAAGTTTGAGACTTTGCCGAGAGTATCTTTTAGAACCGGTTGTGAAAGAATTTTTTCTTTTTTGAAGGCCTATTTTTGTTATGGATTTCAGACGTCTCCAAGCCGTGTTAAATTGGTCGTAGCCTTTTAGTTCGGGAGCTTCCCATTGGAATTGTTTTCCCAGTTTATCTGGGATTGCCCGAGATAATAGTCCCCGAGTGGGGTGGCCGTAGCCTTTAGAAATTGGGGATTTTCCTATTAGGTCTTTTGCTCCCGAGGCCCGATGACTTGGGTTGTTTGAGTTGGATGGAAGTCCCCGAGTGAAGAAGTGGTCGTTCGCATTCCGGTTAAGTATTCCCATGAGCTCGTTACTTTCGGAAGTACGAAGCTCTTTAAGAGATGTAAAGAGGAAATTTTTTTAAACATAAGATGTTTGAAAGGAAATTACTTCTCTTTATTCTCGATCAAAACAGTCATACATGCGCACATGTTTATGCCAGGGCTCGAACAATCTATGTGGGCACAGTTTGTTTTGACCGTTTGGCCCTTACAATAAATTATATCTATCGAGACCCTCTTTTTATGAAGTAGTTTCCTCGCTAGAGTTGATATTCGAAGCTAACACATATCCGAGGGTAGCATCCCAGTATTCGAGGTTGATTGTAAAGGTACCTTGGATATTGTTGAATTGATCTTCGATGCCGATTCGTAATCGGTCTTGATTTTAAGTTAGATTGATTCATTGTTGCCTCTTTAAAAACCTCGCCGAAAAAACCATTTGGGACAAAACTAGACTAAGGGAAAAAGAGTGCAACACGTGCTTTTAGACCTAAAAACTTTATTCCGTTCGCCGAAAAATCCATCGTCATTTCTTGTTGATAACCTTCAAGTATTAGTCTGAAATTTAATGGAAAAGGAAATGGGTTGTATCTAAGTAGTAGTACCGTTTTAGGTGAGATACATTCCAATTGCTTGGTAATTGTTCTCAATTCACCGTTCAAAGCTTGTAGGACCCTTTTTCTGGTGACCTCGAGAATCTAGTACGGCCCTTTCTAGTTTGGATCCAATTTCCCTTCGTTCGGATTTCAGGTGTTGAGGGTGACTTTCCTTAGCACTAAGTCCCCGAAGTTAAAATATCGAAGATTGGCTCTTCGATTTTAGTAACACTCGATTCGTTGTTTTTTTGCAGCCAATCGGACGAGGGCAGCTTCACGCCTTTCATCCAATAGTTCTACGCTAGTATTCATGGCCTCGTCATTTGACTCCTTTGTTGCATATCGGAAACTGATACTCGGCTTTTTGACTTCTACCGGTATACGGGTTTCATCGCCATAAACTAATGAGAATGGGGTAACCCCAGTACTAGACTTCGAGGTTGTGCGGTATACCCAAAGAACTTCTGGTAGAATTTCCTTCCACTTTCCTTTGGTGTCGGCTAGATTCTTCTTAAGATTTTGGATGATGGTTTTGTTGGTCGATTCGGCTTGCACGTTCCCCCTGGAATGATAAGTTATTGATAGGATTCTTTTGATCTTATGATCCTCGAGAAATTTGGTTACTTTGCTGCCGATGAACTGTTTTCCGTTATCACACACAATCTCAGATGGAATACCGAATAAACATATGATGTGATCCCAAATGAAGTCGATGAGTTACTTCTCTCTAACTTTCTCTAAGTCCTGTGCTTCAACCCACTTAAAAAAATAATTAGTCATAAATAAAATAAATTGAGCTTCACCTTGTGCCCATGGAAGAGGTCCAACAACGTCCATTCCCCACTTCATGAATGGCCATGGCAACAAGACCGAATGTAGTAGTTCCCCAGGTTGGTGAATCAACGATGCATGTCTTTGGCACTTGTCGCATTTTTGAACAAACTCTTTCGCATCTTTTTTCATCTCGATCCAACAATATCCGACTCTGATTACCTTTTGGACCAGTGATACGACACAAGAATGATTTTCGCAAGTGCCTTCGTGAACTTCCCTCAGAACATATTCGTTATCCCTCGGTCCCAGACATATTTCTAGTGGACCATCGAACATTCTCCTGAACAAGGTTCCGTCTTGGGACAAGGTGAATCGCGCTGCCTTTTTGCGCAAGGCTCTCTATATTTGGTTGTACCCGAAATAGGCATCGAGTAAACTGAGGATCTCGTGGTCGGTCGTGGCATCGATCATGCGATCGATATTAGGCAAAGGAAAAGAATTCTTGGGGCATTCTTTATTTAGAACCTTGTAATCTACACACATTCTAAGTTTGTTTCCCTTCTTAGGGACTACTACTACGTTTACTAACCATTCGAGATATTTTACTTCCCGGATGGATCCTATTTTAAGAAGTTTGGTTACCTCGTCTTTGATGAAAGCGTGTTTGACCTCGTACTAGGGTCTTCATTTTTGCTTCACCGGGTGGAACTTTGGGTCCAGGCTTAGTTTATGGGTGGTGATTTCCGGTGGAATCCATGTCATGTCGATATGGGACCAAGCAAAGCAATCCATGTTAGCTATAAGAAACTGAATAAGTTTTTTCCTGAGCTCGAGAGTTAACCTTGTGCCCATGTATACCTTTCGTTCGGGTAGATATTCGATCAATATGACTTGTTCCAGCTCTTCGACCGTTGACTTTGTGGCGTCGGAGTCATCAGGGACTATGAAGGATCGAGGGACCCCATAATCAACATCTTCATCAGTCCCCTGCTTCTCTAGTTGGGTCAAGGCCTGTGTCTGTGGTTTCTATTTGGCCTCCTGTTTTCCCTTTGAATTTGACCCCTTCATCGATGAGAGTGTCGATATCGGAATTACTTCGTCGACGGCAAATAATTCCTTGAAGGCGGGTTGCTCCTCGTAGACTATTTTGACTCCCTCTGGTGTCGGGAATTTTAGAACCGGGTGAAGGGTCGAGGGCACTGCCCTCATGTTGTGGATCCACGGCCTCCCGAACATGTCGTTATATCTCATATCACCGTCGATCACATGGAACTTCATCTCTTCGATGGTCTCATCCACGTTCCCTGGAAAAGTTATCCCGCCCTTGGTAGTTTCACATGCCATGTTGAAGCCGTTTAGTACTCGAGCCGCGGGCACAACCTGATCCTGTAGGCCGAGTTGTTCTACGATCCTCGATCGAATGATGTTGACCGAACTACCTGGATTAATTAAAACACGTTTAACTTGAGTTATTCATAAGTACAAATATTACTTGTGCATTGTTATGGGGTTTCATGATCCCTTCTGCGTCCTCGTCGTTGAAAGACAAAGTTCCTTCTGGTATATAATTCCGAGTTCGCTTCTCCCTTGTGATTGACACCTTGGTGCGTTTTAATACTGGTCCTTGGGAACATCGACCCTCCAATAATCATGTGAATGACGTGTTATGGTTCTTCTTGCTCATTATGTCGGTTGGAATCTCTGTTCCTGAAGTGATTCTTGGCTTGATCACTTAAAAATTCCCGAAGGTTCGTGTCATTGAATAAACGAGCTACTTCCTCCCTCAACTGTCTGCAATCTTTCATTCTATATCCATGGGTGCCATGATACTTGCACATCTGATTAGGATTTCTCTGGGCTAGATCGTTCTGCACCGGCAGAGGCCATCTAGTGTCATTGATGCGTCCAATATCCGATACCATGGCGGATGCGTCAACATTGAAGTTATATTCTGATAGTCGTGATGCTTCTTTGGGTCTGGTATGCCTGTCGAAACTATTCTTGCTCATGAGCCCTCGAGAGCTCTAGACTCGATCATTTCGCCTCTCACCTCGTACGGGGTTGAACCCAGGTTCGTTGCCCTTAAGGTCTCCATTATAAGGCTGGTAACAATCCCTGTCCGACCATGGTTCTTGGTTGATGTCCCTTTTGACTTTGCGACGGGACTGATAGGATAAACGGACCCAGAAGGAGTCCCCATTTGGTCATTTTCGACTCTAATCTTCGATTGGTACAGATTATGCACATCGGCCCAGGTAACATTTGGGTATTCAATCAAATCCTGCTTCAACTACTGTGAAGCCACTGAGCTTCGTACATTTAGTCCTTGAGTGAAGGTTTGAACGGCCCTATCATCAGCGACCGGTGGTAGATCCATTCGTTCCATTTGGAATCGAGACACAAACTCTCTGAGCATCTCATTATCTTTCTGCTTTACCTTGAAGAGGTCTAACTTCCTAGTCTCGACCTTTATGGTTCCGGCGTGTGCTTTAACAAAAGAATCTGCAAGCATGGCAAAAGAATCAATAGAGTTGGTTGGTAAATTATGGTAACATATCATTTCTCCCTTTGACAGGGTCTCCCCGAATTTCTTTAGTAATACGGATTCGATCTCGTCGTCCTCCAAATCATTCCCTTTAATTGCACATGTGTAAGGAGTGACGTGAGCGTTGGGGTCTCTTGTTTCATTATACTTAGGAATTTCTGGCATGTGAAACTTCTTGGGAATCGATTTGGGAGCCGCGCTCGGGAGGAAGGGATTTTGTAAACCTTTCAATATCGGTGGTGCCCCCGGGATTTGATCAACCCTGGAATTATAGGTTTACACCTTCTTGTCATTTGCTTCAATCTTCTTTTCCACCGATTTAATTCGCTTTGTTAGTTCCTCGAGCATATTCATGATTGCGGGATCGGTCTCTGATTCATTTCTGTTCGATCTCCTTGGCACCTATTCGTCCCTATGAACAACTTCTTGGGACGGCTCGGGCTCGATCCTGCTTGGTGCATGATTTTGGTTTTGGAATTGTGCTATTGCAGCTTGTTGAGCCTTCAACATCTTGAAGATCATCCGAAGGATGATTCCACCTTCTTCACCGCCATGTGTGCTCTGACCGGCCGATCGAACATCCCTGCGGATGCTACTCTCGGGATCGACGACCAAATTTACATTAATGGCAACATGGGAAATGACGTCGATTGGGTCTACGACCAGAACTCTATTGAGGCCAACTGGGGCGACTATGTTGTCATTTTCATCATGATGACCAAGGTCATTGTCCATTTGTATGGGTGCTGCTTGAGAGTTTGACATGTTGATCCTGTAATCAAAGATACTCACAAGAACAAGTGTAAAATAGTGTTGTGTTACGAAGGTTAGTACCAAACAATCACTATTATCCTTAGCCTCACGGTGGACACCAAACTGTTTACCCTAAAAACAGATAATAATTGAATTTATACGTGGTTTTAAGGATACGTGATATAACTTGTAACAAACTGAGAAAATATATAAGTTGATATTGAAATTGACTGTAAAAAGAAATAAATGCAAACCAAACGAAACGTATAGCTTTGGCCCTCGAGTTGGGTAACCCTCGAACCGAGTGAAGATTCTACTGATATATGAACATAGTAACAGAATATTGAAAGCTAAAAGACGACAGTTTATTATTTTTTATTGCGTGAATGCAATGTGTTTTACAAATGATCAGACCCCATTTATATAGTAGGGGAATCCTACTTTTGTTACAACTCTAAATAGAGTAAGAAATCTCATGATTGGCTAATTAATCGGTCTCATCTTGATAAGTGCCGAGATTTCCGCCTTGATCCTTGCCCGATTACGAATATTTTGGCTTTCTGTTATTTGACAAGGTAAACTTCCATCGGTCTTGCTCGATCTCTATTTTGGTTGGTCTCGACCTTGATCGGTCTCTGGGTTACGAGCTCAGCAATCTAACTTCGCACCATGGCTCGATATAACACGAGGGTGAACCTAGACCTATCATGTTCTAGTCTCGATTAGTCATAGAAGGGCAAGCCCGTTTTGACCGTATATAAAGATATATCATGGTTTATACTGATTTATTTTGACAAAAGTGTGTGCCTTAGTTTCGGTATTTGAAATTCACTAGCCAACTAATTCATTTTCGCATAAGATAGGTTAAAACACTCCCTACCAAAAATTTCTTCATTTCCAATGTACGAACCCAAAATCTCTGATTAAACGTAGATGAATTCTAACAACCCCACCATGGTATGCGCTACGTGTGTCACCATTGTTTCAACTCATCATTGTATGTAAAAAGTCATGTATTTTAATACTTCTCGAGACAAAAAAAAAATACTTTTTCTGCTTTTTTTCATATGGTATGTTTTTCTTTTAGTCTGTTCCATAAAGATTGACACCTTTCTATAAGTTCTTTTAGCTTTAAACTTCTCATTCTGGCCTTAAGAAATTGTTACTATAACGTGTTCAAGACAAAAATTTTAAAGTTACTTTTTCTTTGTACCATAAACTTTTTCTTTTCTTCAATATTGTGATCGGTCAAACGCTATCATACAAAATCAAACATAAAGAGTATATGTCTAAATTAACATGTCATTCACAGATCAAAAGTCACCGATAAGCACGAGACAATAACTTTTTAAGAAAAATTAACCCAAATAGCCGCCCATCCGATAATTTAAACTAAAAATAGCTGATGGATGTATACTATATGTAACATTCGTATATAGCACATGTATAACTGTGTATGAGTAATGTATAATCTTTGTATACCGATTAGAAAAAGTAAATATTGAATCCGACCAGCTATTTGCGTAACAATCCCATTTTTTTAAGTCTAAAATGGTATAGAGATTATAATGTTATATTTGATCAAAATGGTTAATGCTAGATAAATTACAATAACTTTGATACTTGAATGAAACTAAAACATTATTACAATTTTAATCTATTTTTAGAATCTAATAATTTAGAGAGCCTTAGAGATTGTAAAGCTATAACTCTATCAGTTGATGGGCTGACTTGCAAGATCACTGCATAACTATCACCAAAACTATCCATTTCTTGGGCCAAAAGTTGCCAAAAAAGCCCACCACCACATGGGCCTCCATATTTGGCAGAATTAAAAATAGTTCCATATATTTTCCCAAAATAATTGTCTCTCATTGTAATATTATACCCTGAGTTACTTGAAGATTTGCCAAATTCTGCAATAAGTAAAGGCTTTTTTAATAATTTGGACTCATCTATATGGGCTTGGATCCATTGTGAAGCCCATTTATCTTGGTCCTCTGAGTTTGTACCTGGTTGTAGCCTGCAGTATAAAAGGGTAAAAATTGCGCGGGGCACCCTATTTGATCGCCCCCATTTAACCTATACCCGCTTTTTTTAAAACTTTTAACTTGTACCCACTTTTTAAATAATTTCAGCTCCCCTTTCCCTCGCTGAGCTGAAGTTCACCAGTTAAGCTGAAGTTCTCCCAGTTACACTGAAGTTCTCTAGAGCTGAAGTTTTTGTCTTTTGTAAATGGGGAACTTCAGCCCCGTATGCTGAAGTTGTTGTCTTTATAACTTGGGAACTTCAGCCCCGTATGCTGAAGTTCCCCATTTACAAAAGACAAAAACTTCAGCTCTAGAGAACTTCAGTGTAACTGGGAGAACTTCAGCCCGTATGATGAAATTTTTGTCTTTATAACTGGGGAACTTCAGCCCCGTATGCTGAAGTTCCCCATTACAAAGACAAAAACTTCAGCTCTAGAGCTAAAGTTCTCCAGTGTAACTGGGGG
>ML318275.1:41789-100544 GCA_005239505.1 Nicotiana paniculata
CAAGCTACTTCAGGCCCGTCTACTAGAATGCTGAAGTTTTGCGTGATTGCCTTTGCTACTTCAGTCCCGCATGCTGAAGTTATGCGCAAAAGCGGGTACGGATACAAATTTTTTTATAAAGCGGGTATAAGTTAAAACGTGGCACAAAAAGTGGGTACGGATGCAAAATCCCCTACAAAAGGTTAGGGAATTTTTACACAAATAGCCGGCCAGATTCAATGTTTATTTTTTCTAGCCGATATACATATCTTATAGAATAATTATATATATTTGAACATATATAATACATGAAATATACAAATATTGTACTATTAGTTAAAGAGATTAGGTGAACGGCTATTTGAGTTAATTCTTCAAAGGTTAGTAACCGGATAAAACTAGGGCAAAATACAAATTGGACAAAACTTATCGCATTCTCTAGCCTAAAAGTGTATAAAGTATGTATATTCTTTGTATATAATACACATATTATTTTTGGGAGCGGCTAAAAATATACATTTCTCTACAAAACTATGCTTTGCAAATGATAAATTGCTCAAAAACTGATCTTTTATGTAGTCTCAAAAGTCTAAACCAATGGATGTTTTCAAACGACGACAACAACAACTATCTTATAATTTCAATCAAGTTTGAGTTAACTATATGATTCCTCACTGGTCATGTGTTTTCATTTAAATATATTAGCATGAAGAAGAGTGGATTAGAGATTATCATTGATCAGGGTAGATATGGATTGTGGTAAAATCAATTCCCTAAATTTGATTGTTGGAGATGAAATCAGTCCCAGGTTCCAGATAATTAGGGTTGTACTGTTTCTTGTTATCCCCATAAAATCCTTCAAGACCAATCTCTAAGAGATGATTTTTATCAATTGATTTAAGATATGCTGCCACTTTTGTAATCCAGTTCTGCAAAAATATAATTCCAAGAAAAAAAGAGTGTTATTTAATACTTCATAGAAAATAGAAAAATCAATAGACAATACAAAGTGGAAACCCGCAAAACGAGAGCAAATCTTCTGTGGCTAAGAAGAAAAGCAACATCGAGTTAGGTAGGATGTGATCGAGCGCAACAAGCTAGTGGAGAGATTATTTTACTTTGAAAGAAAAAAATCATCTCAAATAAGTAATGACGTACAATTGCCGGTGATCAAAGGCACATTCAGGATTTTAATTTTTCGAAAAGTCACAGGGAATTCTCCGGTTGTTATCCTTCAGGTGCGCACTAGGTAACCTGCTCACTATGCAATAACTCGCAAATCACACATGAGATATAATCGCAATAGACAAGCCCGATGCGACCAGAGGCGAACCCATGTGTATGGATGAGTGGTCAACGGTCCCCGTAAACTTCGGCCGAAATCTTCTCTCTCTCTCTCTCTCTCTCTCTATATATATATATATATATATATATATATATATATATATATATATATATATATATATATAGAGAGAGAGAGAGAGAGAGAGAGAAAGAGAGAGTATATACCTTGAAAATGATTAATTTAAACTAGTTGGCACCCTGAACACTAAAAGCATTTAGGGAGTACTGCTTGAGCAGAAAATGTGTCCCCGTCGCGTAAAAATTTTTGGTCCGCCTCTAGATGCGACGAGGTCTGACTGAGTAGGCTACTGGTAAGGAAAATCGATCCCATGTCCCTCATGGAAAAACAGTCACCCAACCGACTCAGCTAACTATTATGGGCCATCATTTTAATTTAGGACCTAATAACTTAAATGGAATCTCGAACAGATATGCTTCAAATCTTGATTCCACTTTTAATCAATATTAATAATTATTTATATTTTAGTTCAAATTTTTTGTGAGTTTAAGAAGGAGAAAACACCTGAATAGTTTTTCCAGAGAGGTCAGATGGGCAACGAGCCTCATTCATTAGTTCCCATGCAAGAATTGTTGGATCATCTTTATATGCCACTTTGGTTACTGTGTTCACTCTTGTAAGCACAACCTGTAAAAAGAATATAAGTAAAAATATATAGATATAAAATTAAGAAAAAATAAAAATAAAAATAGATCATAGTAAATGTCAATAAGAACCATATTAGTTACTGTTTTTATTCCACAATATATATGAATTATAGTTAAAAAATTTGAACCATTTCTCGATTTATACATGTCAATTTTGCGCAGGGGTTATGCTAATTTTATATGCAACCATCCAATTTATCAAATAATCCTAGATAAATCATAACCAATTGATCACAAATTATTTTTCGTATGAATACTATTACTAATTTACAATGCTAATACAATTAAAATAAATGATGTTAATAATAATAATAATAATAATAACAATAATAGTAATAATTGTAACAACCATCATCATCATCATAATAATAATAATAATTTAAATCCCCCCCCCCCCCGCCCCCCTTAATATTTAATAAATTTTGATTTAGTGAATCTTTTTATCGAATGTCAGAAGTACAATAATATCGTACCAAATAGATATACGAATAAATAAAGCATTTGATTAAGTTAAAATGTGAAAAAAGATAAAAATAAAATTATTTACCTGGACATGATTTTTGTAGAATCCTTTAACCATAGGGTTAGTGAAGAAGTTGTTAGTTGCTGCCCTTTTTTCTTGTGCCCATTCTACGTATTGTTTTTTCCCTCCTAAAATATCCCAATTATTAACTAACTCAAGAATCAAGTGAATTCCATATTTTTGGGCTTCTGATATCACAAAATCCAATCCCTGATAAACAAAAATAATCAAAAAAAAGTTTAATATAAAATCGAGTAAAAGAAAGCACAACTAATTTCTAAATGCCAGTGTAGATCCTGCAACGATACCACTTACTCATGAATTTATCTTGAATAGAGAATTTTTTGCTTAACTTATCCCAGTTTTGTCATTGGAACAACTCCATTTGTCAATCTTAAATTATATAAAATATCGGACTTTCTTACTTTTCGTGTAGGATTAGATCCATTAATTAACTTGGGGTCTATTATTGTTTATTTAATTTTCAATAGAAGCTCGTAACAGGTTTAGTTTTAATGAAGATCATAATTAAAGGAAATAAATGGGATATGATCGAGAATAAAATTAATTATCATAATGAAAACAATGGTAGAATCAGATTTAGTAAAGAGTTTCTATTTATGCTGAATAAATGAGATTCTATTAGATATAAATTTGCAGAATAAAATTAAAACATGCGATTACAAGCATATAACAAAAATCAAAATCAGGAAACCTTTCTCCGTTAATTCACTCATTTTTCAAAGAGTTAGTATAAGTTGAATTTGGAAAAGGATAAAACAAAAATAAATGTTTTATATCTTAAAAAACCAATTCTATAACAAAAAAAATCCCAAGAGAAGGCTTGGCTGCATATTAAATTCAAATTTGAGCATAAAAAATTCAATTTTTGATTCATGAATTTCTCTTGGTTAATGAATAGTATAAAATAAAAAGCTCAAATAATTTCTTTCAACTCTTTTTCATTGGATTTGGTTTTAAACTTAGCGCACGTGAAAAGAAAGCAACAAAAAACAAAGAGAAAATCAAAAGGACAAAGATCACTTTTAGCACGCGGCCTAAATTATTTATATTCGGTAGTCACAAAAGTGTATAATTTTAAAATCAATCGCATATGAAAGCTTTCATCTTTAGAGTGCGTAACAACTGAATATAAGCCTTATAAGTAATATTGAAGGCACGCACATAGGAGTAAAAAGGAAAACAAAACTTTAAATTAAGTTATCTTGTTAACCGGTGGCGGAGAAGTCAGAGGCAGATCCAGGATTTCAAGAATATGAGTGCACCATTGATACTTCAGGAAAACTAAAATAAGAGGATGCGTTGCTGTTAATAAGAAAGGAAAATAAAAGCTTAAGAATAAGAAATTAAAACAATAATTTTTTGAAGGGATTTGTGAGCTTGGTGAATTTGAGTACAATCTACAAATCCACACTAGCCATTGACATTGGATCTGATTTGGAAGATGGATTCGAGAGAAATGGAAGACATGCAGATGAGAGCAAAAATGAAGATTATTATTTGTAAAAGAGGATTTACAGTGTATATATATACACATTAGTTTAGCCTTAATCACTTAACTACTTAACTGTTGAGGGTCCCACACTGCTAACTAACTAACTAATGATGCTAACTGCTAATTGACTACTTCTACTGTTATCTAACTACTGCATAGCAGTTCACACTCCCCCTCAAGCTGGAGGTTGTAAGATGTTGAACACTCCAAGCTTGCCTAGTAGAAATGTATGCTGAGACTGTCCAAGGCCTTTAGTGAGAAGATCAGCTAGCTGTTCTTTAGTTCCCACAAATTGCGTGTGAAGTATACCTTGTTTAATCTTGTCGCGTACAAAGTGGCAATCGATTTCAATATGTTTGGTGCGTTCATGGAAGATAGGATTGGCTGCAATCTGAATAGCAGCTTTGCTATCACAGTAGACATCTACAGGCTGCTTGATTTGCACTCCAAGCTCCGCAAACAGTCCCTACTTCTGCTGCCACAGCTGCTAGGCTTCGATAATCTGCTTCTGCAGAGCTTCTTGATACTGTATGCTGCTTTTTGGACTTCCATGAGATAAGTGAATCGCCAAACTTGACTAAGTATCCAGTGACAGACCTTCTTGTATTTGGACAACTTGCCCAGTCTGCATCACAAAAACATGTCAAACAATCTGAACTCGTACTGCTTAGAAGTATTCTCATGCCTGGTTCATGCTTTAAGTATTTGACCACTCTTACAGCAGCTTCCCAATGAGACTTCTTGGGCTCTTGCATGAACTGGCTGAGAGTCTGAACTGCAAATACAGTGTCTGGACGCGTTATAGTCAAATAGATTAGTCTACCAATCAGCCTTTGATATTCATTCACATCTGTCAGAACTTCATCTCCTGTGATCCCAGTATGTCTGTCGAACTCAACAGAGGTGAATTTTTGGTTAACATCTATTGGAGTTGAAATTGGCTTAGCACCACTGACTCCCAAATCAGAAATGAGTTAAAGACGGTATTTTCTTTGGTTCAATAATATCCCTACTTTGGACCTCATGACTTGAATTCCCAGAAAATATTTGAGTTCACCTAGATCCTTCACCTTGAACTTTTGGTGAAGTACAATTTTAGTCTCATTGATGATCTCTTCACTATTTCCTGTAATCAACAAGTCATCCACATATATCAATACTGCTACAAATTCATCTCCTTTCCTTTTTGTCAACAGTGAATAGTCATATAGACTCTGAACATATCTTGCAGTTGTTAGTGCTTCACTGAGCTTAATGTTCCACTGGCGTGAGGCTTGTTTAAGCCCGTATAGTGACTTCAATAGCTTGCAGACTTTTGTTTCCCCCTGTCTCCTAAAGCCTTGGGGAAGTTCCATATAAACTTCTTCATACAGATCTCCTTGTAAGAATGCATTGTACACATCCATTTGTGATATATTCTAGCCTTTAGAAGCAGCTAGAGCAATCACTAATCTCATAGTTACCATTTTTTCCACTGATGAGAATATTTCATTATAATCCATCCCTTCTCTTTGGCTATAACCCTTGGCTACTAACCTAGCCTTGAACCTTTCCACCTCACCATCTGCTTTGTATTTAATCTTATATACCAACTTTGAACCAATAACCTTCAGCCTTTTGGGAGATCAACAACATCCCAGGTTTCATTGGTCTCCAAAGCTTTAATTTCAGCTTCCATGGCTTCAATCCATCTTTTGTCCTTGGATGCTTCACTGAAGGTCTTTGGTTCTGTTAATTCTGAGATCCCAGCCAGAAAAATTCTGCATTTATCAGTCAATTTGCTATAGGACAGGTTATTTGACAGAGGATAGGAAGAACCCCTTTTTGCTGTAGTTACATAGTCCTGTAGCCATATAGGTTCCTTTGTGGTTCTTTTTTACTTTCTAAGTTCAGCCGACCCTTCTTCCACGGTTGCTAGAGGACTCACTTCACCTCCCTGCATGATTGAGTGTTGTTCTGCACTACCACTTGTTGTCTCTGTTCCTGTATTTGCATTATCAACTGTATTTACTTTTCCTGCATTTTCATCATCAACATCATTTTCTTCATGCTCTACAATGTTATTTTCAATGCCACTTCCTTCAACAAGTTCCTCCATACTGTTGCTTGGAACTACTTCTGACTGCTGAAGCATGGTCCCACAAGAGTTCTGTAAAGGCTCTGATTGTTCTGGAGCTTCTGCAATTGTTGTTTGTCCCTATGCAAATATGTAACAATGTTTGGCAAAATGAAAAACATTCTCTTTGAATATAACATCTATGCAAACAAAGAAATTGTTAGTGTTTAAATCCATTAGCTTGTAGCCTTTCTGTGTCTATGCATAACCAAGGAATATAGCTGCTCTTGCCCTTGGTGAAAACTTGTCTTCCTTGACCAAGTTAGCTGCATAACAAAGACATCCAAACATCCTAAGATGAGATATTGAAGGTGACCTTTTATGAAGGATCTCATATGGAGCCTTTTCATTCAGCAATTTAGTAGGGAGTCGATTTATTACATACACTGCTGTTTTAATACATTCACCTCAGAACCTTGTAGGGACATTTGCTTGAAACTTCAATGCCCTAGCTATTTCCAGAATATGCCTGTTTTTCCTCTCAACTACTCCATTTTGTTGTGGAGTATATACACAACTACTCTGATGAATTATTCCATAGACATCAAGCAGTTCATTCATGTGTTTGTTAAAGAATTTTGTGCCATTGTTTGTTCTGACTACCTTCACCTTAAAATGAAATTGAGTGTTTAACATGGCAAGAAACTTCTTTATCACTACCACAACATCACTTTTCAAATGAAGTAAATGTACCCAAGTATATCTTGTATTATCATCCACCACAGTTAGGAAAAAATGCTTTTTATCATGTGTGGGAGACTTATATGGTCCCCAAACATCCATATGTAAAAGAGATAAAGGATTTTCATTTCTACTCATACTTCTAGGGAATGCTAGCCTGCTTTGCTTTGCTAGGGGTGATCACTCTCAACTATGTCTAATAAAAGACTAAGCGGGCGTTGCAAATATAATCTGGGGTATTATGCCCAGAGTCGATCCCACAGGGAATTTACGTATCAAGCAAGCTATTAGAATACTCAACTGTCACTTGATGTTATTTAAATTACTAAAACTAAAGATTAACTACGCTAAGGTGTAAACAATTGTAATAAAGATCTAAGGTTATGGTTTCCCCCGTCGGTGAATTTACTTCTCGGATACTTCATATAGCTTGATTAGTTGTCTCTATCAATCATGAACACTCTATCTACCATAAATCTCTCTCAAGTAATTATGATAATTTACTAGACGCACTCTCTCAAGTTACGCTAGCTAGATTGCATTACAGTTCACTTTAGATTGCACCCGAGGTATCGTTATCTCTAATCCAACCTCTAAACCCTCGGTTATGACTTTCGTCTATACTCCGGGAGTGATGTTGTTCAAACAACTACCTAAATATGCACTCTCTCTCAAGTAGATACATAATAAATAGGCACAGCTAATTGATGGCCATTCAATTAACTACAACAAGAACGTAGTTGAACAATTAGAGATTAATCAACCAATCGGAACTATATTAATAACAAAATAAGTTCATCCCCCAACGGGTTCTACCAAAACCCTAGATTAAAGAAGTTAGCTAAACAAATTCATAAGAATCAAATCTAAAATAACTTGCATAATTAAACTACAAAGTAATGAAGAAAATCTGTACAATTTGATGTCTTGCCGTTCGAATCCCTTGTCTCCTCCTCGAAAATATCTCTAAGTTGTGTTTTTGGGGTTTATTTATAAGTTTAGGACAAACCCTAAACGTGTAGGAGACTTCTATTTCAACCGGAAACCACTTAAATTCGTCAAAACTCGAAATTGACCAGAACCAGGAGACCAGGCGTTTTGGCTCTAAGACCTGGATAAGGCCAGGCCAGGCCTGACGTTAGCAGGCAAACGCCCCCCTAACGCCAGGGCCACCCTGGCTTTAGGAGGCAAACGCCTAGATAAGGCCAGGGTGTTCCCTCTTCGCCTCTCAAGCGTATTTTCGACGTATTTTCATCCATTTAGCTCGGTTTCCATCTCCAATTCACCTACACATGAAATAAACTCCATTANTGTCTTGTGTGGTAGCAGCTGATGCAAATTTCTTTATTTGTTTGATGAACTTTTCTAGATCTCCATTGAAATTCTTATTCAATATGTACAAACCTCCTCTTTCTCTACCAATCCCCCTCACCTTGCCATTGTAGAGATCCTGAAACATGCAGAAATCAGGAAAGAAATTTACTGAACAGCACAATTGCCTAGTTAGTTTGGACACTGAGATTTGAACTTGAACTCAGGTACAAATAAGACATCTTCTAGCTTCAATTCAACGCTTATGACAGCGTCTCCAATATATGTTATATTAGATTTTTCTCCTGTAGGTAAGTGTACTTGATCACTATCACAGTTGTTCACTTTACTCTTAGTATTTAACATGTCTAGGTCACCAGCTATGTGATGTGTAGCTCCAGAATCAATCACCCATTCTTTACAAGTAAAACTTGTCATTAACGAGGTAATACCTGCCATGTTAGCCTGATGTTCTGGAGTTTCTCTGTTTAGAATGCTCAAAATCTGTCTGTATTGATCCTCAGTAAAGTAAGATCCTACTTTCAATCCACTACAGTCATTTCCTCCTGCATCCTGATGTGCTTGATGTGCTGGCTTTTCATTCTCCTGGCCACCAATTGCCATATTAGCTGCATAAGGTCTCTTAGCTTTGAAGTCAGTTGGATAACCAACCAACTTGTAGCAGTTTTCCTTAGAATGCCCAGGTTTGTTACAGTAATCACACTTCAGAAATGGCTTCTTTCCCTTGTATTGTCCCATGTTGTTCTGCATAAGCATTTGTCCTCTACCTGCTTGCATAGAAACTGGATCTCCTCGATTTGGCTGAGTGTTAGAATTCTGACTCTCATCTTCTATAATCAGCGCATAGGCTTGATTTAGTGTTGGCTCTACAGTCTTCATTAAGATCTGACGTCTAGCCTTCTCATATGTCTCATTAAGACCACTAAGAAATTGCATCAACCTCTGCTGCTGTAGGTGTTCAACATATTCCCTAGATTTAGGTACAGGCACTATGGCATCAAACTCAGCCCATAGCTCCTTCAACCTGGTGAAATATGCAGAGACTGAATTTGTTCCCTGCGTAATAGTAGCAATCTCCTTGTGCAACTGAAATATTCGCACACGATTCACCTTGTCAAATCTTTCTCTTAGATCCTCCCACACTAGATGCGCATTAGATGCATAGATAATACCGCTAACTAAATCTGGAGATACAGTGTTCATAATCCAGGGAAGTACAAGTGTATTGCATGTTTCCCAGTCTTCATGTAATTCAGATTGAAATGAATCCTTTTTGCATGTTCCAAGAATAAACCCTAGCTTCCTCTTAGCTTGTAACGCGATTCGCATTGATCGACGCCACAACCCATAATTTTCTGAACCTGAGAGCTTTTCAAGAATCAGAATTGAGCTAGGTGTGTCTGAAGGATGAACAAACAAGAGATATGTGTGATCGATTTTTTCAGCCTCCATTGGCGATCGTCTGTTACAGCTTCACGAAGAGGACGACGATGAGATTTAGCAGAATTGAACCAAATTTTGCAGAATTACGGCTCTTCACTGCTCTGATACCATGTGAGTTTGGTGAATTTGAGTACAATCTACAAATCCACACTAGCCATTGACATTAGATCCGATTTGGAAGATGGATTCGAGAGAAATGGAAGACATGCAGATGAGAGCAAAAATGAAGATTATTATTTGTAAAAGAGGATTTACAGTATATATATACACATTAGTTTAGCCTTAATCACTTAACTACTTAACTGTTGTAGGTCCCACACTGCTAACTAACTAACTAATGATGCTAACTGCTAATTGACTACTTCTACTGTTATCTAACTACTGCATAGCAGTTCACAGGATTCGATCCCATGACTTTAAGTTAGCAAGAAATAAGGGGCCAAAACCAGTGAACCACTTTGCCTCTTTTGACCATGGTGCCATCAAGTAATAATAAGTTATTTTTGCAAATTATGTACATAATATATTTGATATCGTCGGAAGACTACGGGTTCACGTAAATCATGATTTACACCGTGGATCCGCCCTTGGGAGAAGTCACATAATTCTTGTTTGAAAGAAGAAGACATGTTGCTTGCGTTTTGTGTTTCTGACTTTATCGAAGGGAAAGTGGGTAGTTGATGGTTACCCAGTAAGTGGGTAGTTGATGGTAACCCGCCCCGCCCCTTCCCGCGAATGCTGAAACCCGCCCGCCCCATTGCTGTCCCTAATTATGATATTTAGTGCAATGATTGTTGGCTTTGCTGTTATTGTGGAGGCGATTTCTGTAAATCGTGGCATTAATTAGTGCCCAACTGCAACGAACTCTGCTTTGAATCCTTGTTATACACTTGTGTTTCTGATATTGTTACTCCTTGTATTTTCCATTTCCTTGTCCTTCACATACCTTAGTATGAAATATGAATAACGAAAAAAGGACAAGTGAATATGACTATTCAATTATAATAATTCCAAATTTAATTTGAATGCAAAGGCAGACTTGTCTAGTCTAATTTTGGTACTTTTATTATGACTATTCAATTCTGTTTCGATTTGCAGAAACCGAATTGTGAAAATGCAGTAATGTTGATGAAAATGTGTGTCGACTTCTTTTACTTTATTCAACCAAGTTGATAAACATTTACGATATATTTCGTTATTTCTAATTTTCTATCATGGGTTATGCTAATTTCTTGTGACAAGCGTGTTACTTGTGCGTCTTAGCTTCTTTTTCCTTTATTTTATTAATCGGTCGGTATTCAAAATTCACTAGCCGACCAATTGAGATTTACATTACGTAAGCTATTATGGGACTTAAAACCCTCCCTACCCGGAAGTTCTCTATTTCCAATATTTGAACTCGAGATAGAGGTCGATGAATTCCAAACCACCTCACCACAACCTTGATGGTATGTGTCACATGTGTATTGCTATTGTTTCAACTCAACATTGTATGTCAAAAACACATACTTTAGTATTTCTTCGGTAAAAAGGAATAAAAACTAGTGTACTTCTGTTTCTTTTCATATGGTATTTTTTCTTTTAGTCTATTGTATAAATATTAAGATCTTTTTGTGAACTTTGTTAACTTTAAAATTTTCATTTTACCCTTAATAATTTGCTCTTATAACTTGTTCAAGACTAAAATACTAAAGTTACTTTTACCATAAGTTTTTCTTTCTTAAATATTATGCTCGGTAAAACATTATCGTACAAAATAAAATAGAAAGAATACATGTCTAAAATAACATGTCATTCACACATCTAAAAGACACATACTAGCACAAGATAATCCTTTTAATGTCTAATATGATATAGAGATTATAAAGCTAGATAAGTTACAATAACTTTGATACTTGAATGAAACTAAAACATTATTACAATTTTAATCTATTTTTAGAATCTAATAATTTAGAGAGCCTTAGAGATTGTAAAGCAATAACTCTATCAGTTGATGGGCTGACTTGCAAGATCACTGCATAACTATCACCAAAACTATCCATTTCTTGGGCCAAAAGTTGCCAAAAAAGCCCACCACCACATGGGCCTCCATATTTGGCACAATTGAAAATTGTTCCATATATTTTCCCAAAATAATTGTCTCTCATTGTAATATTATACCCTGGGTTACTTGATGATTTGCCAAATTCTGCAATAAGTAAAGGCTTTTTCAATAATTTGGAGTCATCTATATGGGCTTGGATCCATTGTGAAGCCCATTTATCTTGGTCCTCTGGGCTTGTACCTGGTTGTAGCCTGCAGTCCAAAAGGTTAGGAGATTGTTACATAAATAGCCGGTCAGATTTATTGTTTACTTTTTCTAGCCGATATATATATATATTATACATTAATTATATACAGTTAAACATATATAATACATGAATTATACAAATATTATACTATTTTTAGTTCAAGAGATTAGGTGAACGACTATTTAAGTTAATTCTTCGGAGGTTAGTAATCGAACCGGTCCAAAATCAATTAAGCCCGATTAAGGGTACAAACTAGGGCAAAATACAAATCGCATTTCTCTATGTGTATAAAGTAACAGATAAAGCTTATTGCATTCACTAGCCTAAAAGTGATATAAAGTATGTATATTCTTTGTATATGTGTATATGTAAATTTACATTTTGTCCGTTACTATTTTTGGGAGCGGTTAAAAATATACATTTCTCTGCAAAACTATGCCTTTCAAAAGATAAATTGCTCAACACCTGATCTTTTATGTAGTCTCTAAAGTCCAAGCCAATGGATGTTTCCAAACGACGACAACAACAACTACATTTTAATTTTAATCAAGTTCGGATCAACTATATGATTCCTCACTGGTCATGTTTTTTCATTTAAATGTATAAGCATGAAGAAGAGGGGATTAGAGATTACCATTGATCAGGATAGATATGAATTGTGGTAAAATCAATTCCCCTAATTTGATTGTTGGAGATGAAATTGGTCCCAGACTCCAGATAATTAGGGTTGTACTGCTTCTTGTTATCCCCATAAAATCCTTCAAGACCAATCTCTAAGAGATGATTTTTATCTATTGATTTAAGATATGCTGCCATTTCTGTGATCCAGTTCTGCAAAAAAATAATTCCAATAAAAAAAGAATGTTATTTAATGCTTCATAGAAAATAGTAAATTAATAGACAATACGATGTGAAAAACTCGCAAAACCTTCTGTGTCTAAGAAGAAAAGCAACACCGAGTTGGGTAAGATATAGATCGAGTGCAATAAGCTAGAGGAGTGATTATTTCACTTTGGAAGGAAAAAAGCATCTCAAATAAGTAATGACGTACAATTGCCGGTGATCAAAGGCGCATTCAGGATTTTAACTTTTTGAAAATTCTCGGGGAAATTCTCAGTCGTTATCCTTCGGGTGCGCACTGGGTAACCTGATCACCATGCAATAGCTCGCAAACCACACCTGAAATGTAAACCGCACTAGGCAAGCCCGATGCGACGAGCTCTGACTGAGTAAGCTATTGACGAGGGAAATGGATCCATGTCCCTCATATGGGAAACCAATCATCCAACCAACTAGCTAACCATTAACCTATATACTTCAAATCTTGATTCCACTTCTGATCAATATTAATATTTATTTATATTTTTAGTTCAAATTTTTTGTGAGGTTAAGAAGGAGAAAACACCTGAATAGTTTTTCCAGAGAGGTCAGATGGGCAACGAGCCTCATTCATTAGTTCCCATGCAAGAATTGTTGGATCATCTTTATATGCCACTTTGGTTATTGTGTTCACTCTTGTAAGCACAACCTGCAAAAATAATATAAGTAAGAATACATACATATAAATTAAGAAAAAAATATTAAAATAGATCACAATAAATAGCAATAAGAACCATATTAATTATTACGTTTTTTATTCCATAATATATATATATATATATATATATATATATATATATATATATATATATATATATATATATATATATATATATATATATATATATATNGCATAGGAGTTATGATAATTTTATATGCATCCGTTCAATTTATCAAATATCCCTAGTTGACCATTTTCTAATAACGGACCAGAATACCGTGAAAATTACACCCTAGTGAAACCATTACTAATTGATCTATAAATGATTTTTCGTATGCATATTATTACTAATTTACATTAATCATGATAGTGGTAATAATAATAATAATAATAATAATAATAATAATAATAATAATAATAATAATAATAATAATAATAATAATAATAATAATAATAATAATAATAATAATAATAATAATAATAATAATAATAATAATAATAATAATAATAATAATAATAATAATAATAGTAATAATTGTAACAATCATCATCATCATCATAATAATAATAATTTAAAATTCCCCCCCTTAATATTTAATAAATTTTGATTTAGTGAATCTTTTTATCGGATGTCAGAAGTACAATAATATCGTACCAAATAGATATACGAAGAAAAGTATAATAATATCATATAAAATAAATAAATAAAGCATTTGATTAAGTTAAAATGTGAAAAAAAAAAAAAAAAATTATTTACCTGGACATGATTTTTGTAGAATCCTTTAACCATAGGGTTAGTGAAGAAGTCATCTTCACTTGTTAATTGCTGCCCTTTTTCCTGTGCCCATTCTACGTATTGTTTTTTTCCTCCTAAAATATCCCAATTATTAACTAACCCAAGAATCAAGTGAATTCCATATTTTTGGGCTTCTGATATCACAAAATCCAATCCCTGATAAACAAAAATAAAATAAAATAATCAAGAAAAAATGTAATATAAAAATTGAGTAAAAGAAAGCGCAACTAATTTCTAAACGCTAGTGTATATCCTACAGCGATACCACTTAATCGTGAATTTATCTTGAATAGAGATTTTTTTGGCTCAACTTATCCCAGTTTTGTCAAGGGAGCAATTCCATTTTTCAATCTTAAATTATATAAAATATGCGGACTTTCTTACTTTTCGTGTAGGATTAGATCCATTAATTAACTTGGGGTCTATGGTTTATTGTGTATTTAATTTTCAATAGAAGCGCATAATAAATGAGATTCTATTAGATATAAATTTTCATTCATTAAAGGAAATAAATGGGATGAGATCGAGAATCAAATTAATTATATGAAAACAATGGGAGAATCAGATTTAGGAGAGAGTTTCTATTCTATTAGATATTAATTTTCAGAATAAAAATTAAAACATGCGATCACAAGTATATAATAATAATCAAAATCAGGAAAGCATTATCTGATGATATAAATACATAGTAGTTCCCTTCTCCGTTAATTCACTCATTTTTCAAAGAGTTAATATAAGTTGAATTTGAAAAAGGATTAAACAAAAATAAAAGTTTTAAATCTTACAAAACCAATTCTATAACAAAAAAAATCCCAAAAGAAGGCTTGGCTGTATATTAAATTCAAATTTGAGCATAAAAAACCTTCATACAGATCATTTCTACTGACTCTTTTTCAAACTCAATTTTTATACACCGTTATTCATGGATTTCTCTTGGTTAAAGAATAGTATAAAATAAAAAGCTTAAACAATTTCTTTCAACTCTTTTTCATTGCATTTGGTTTTAAACTTAGCGCACGTGAAAAGAAAGCAACAAAAACGAAGAGAAAATCAACGGGCACAGATAACTTTTAGCACGCGGCCTAAATTATTTATATTCGAATAGCCGTAAAAGTGTAATTTTCTTAAATATTTTTGTATAACACACACACATATGTATAACGAGCCTTGTCTACGAAGCAGAGCGACCTCATCTTGCTTGCTTATGGCGAAGCTTATAGCTCTAAATAATTGAAATTCTGGTATGATCGACTATACAACATCATTCCCCAAAATCAAATATTTAGCGGAATTGAAAAGAAGGCAAAAGAACAAAGAGAAAATCAAATAGCAAAAATCACTTTTAGCACGCGACCGAAACTATTTATATATATTAAGAGCGGCTATATAGTATTATTTTTCCGAAATCAAATACTAACCTCAAACATTTGCTCGTTGTAAACACCAGGCGAAGATTGTAAGGGTCTAGAACCGCCATCAGTAAAAGCCCAAGTTCTAGCAACATTCATACCATATTTAGAAGCTTGTTGAAATGTTGTTGTAACCTTATTTCTTGTTGATGGATCAGAAGCCATATACATTAGCCAATAAGAATTAAAACCATTTAAATAAAATGGTTTTCCTTGTAGTGCAAAATGAGTTCCATCTGTATAAACATAACTAGGGTTTGAAAAAGCTTTAATTGGTTTCTGAAATTTATCTAAAAATAGTGCCAAAATTATAGCTATAAAAATGGAGATGAATGAGTTATTCAACAACATTTTTCAAAATAATTTGAAGGAATAAATAATAGAGGGAAAAGGAAGAAAATGGTTTATGCTTGGTATACTACTGATTTCTTGATGTGTTTATATAGGTGAGAAAACAAAACAATTTAAGATTTTTAATCAGTAGTGATGAGGAATCTAACTCAGTAATTACTCAAATACAGATATGCTTTATCTACATAATGTGAGATTGTTAGAATCAGGCACTTACTGTTATATAGTTGATAGAGTCATAATTAATGAATAACAAATTACTAGAATAATATTTAGTACTGTTATTAATTTAGTTTGACCAATTCTATGAGTCACTTTAAACTTTAATTTAAAGATGTATGTTTCTCAACTCGCATAAAAATTATTTTTATATTCCCTCCGCTCACTTTTATTTGTCTATTTTAATTTTTTTGCGCACCTTAAAAAATAATAATTGTAATATGTATTTTACCTTATAACTCCTAATAATAATAGCATTTCAAAATGTCTTGAAAAATAATTTTGGAAATAAATAATTTACGATAAGGGTAAAATAAGAAAAAAATTATTTTTCTCTTAACTTGCTAAAATGGAATAGGTGTCAAAATTAAGCTAAGGTTTGAAGAAGCTCTAGTTGGCTTGTGAAATTTATCTAGGAATAGTGTCAAAATTATTGCTATCAAAATGGAGAGGAATGAGATATTCATCATGTAACGACCTTGTCAGTCGTTTTGAGAGTTGTAGCCCCGTTTTCCTATTTACTGCTCTTTTTGTGCTTTAAGCTGTTATGTGATTTGCGGGGTTAGTCGGTTCGGGTTCGGAGAGGTTTCAGAATGAATTGAGAAAGTTGGAAGATTAAGTTGAATGGTTGACCGGATGTTGACTTATGTGTAAATGACTCTGGAATGGAGTTTTGATGGTTCTGTTAGCTCCATTGGGTGATTTTGGACTTAGGAGCGTGTCCGGATTCTGAATTAGAGGTCCATAGTTGAATTAAGCTTGAAATGATAAAAGTTGGGTTTTTTGGAAAGTTAGACCGGGAGTGGACTTTTTGATATCGGGGTCGGATTCCGATTCCGGAAGTTGGAGTAGGTTAGTAGTGTCATTTATGACTTGTGTGTAAAGTTTGAGGCCATTTAGACGTGATTTGATAGGTTTCGGCGTCGTTTGTAGAAGTTGGAAATTCCTTAGTTTCAATAGGCTTGAATTGGGGTGGAATTCGTATTTTTGATGTTGTTTGAGGTGATTTGAGGACTTGACTAAGTTCGTATCGTATTTTAAGACTTGTTGGTATGTTTGGTTGAGGTCCCGGGGGCCTCAGGTTTATTCCAGATGGTTAACGAATCGAAAGTTGAAGTTGAGGGACTGCTATTGCTGAAGCTTTCTGGTGCAATTGCACCTGCGGAACATTGGTCGCAAGTGCGAGCTCGCTGGGGTCGCAGAAGTGGAATTGTCTTGGGAGCCATTGGCCGCAGAAGCGAAAGGTTTGCACAGATTCGCACCCACAGAAGCGAGATTTGGACAGCAGAAGAAACCTTGTCGCATAAGGTGATTTTCCGCAGAGGCGGATGAGGGACCGCAAAACCGGCTAAGTGTCCACAGAAGCAGATGAGGGACTGCAGAAGCGGCTTTGGCTTCATTTTAATATTTTGAGCTCGGATTTTGGTGATTCTTGAGAGGATTTTCGAGGGGATTCTTGAGGTAAGTCCCTTGTGTTCGCTTTTGAACAATAATCTTGTTTCCCCATTGATTTTGCCACCTAGATTGTGTGGTTTTGAAGTGAAATTTGGGGGGTTTGAGGCTATGGATTTGGAGAGTTGATTTAGGGGATTTGGGTGATGATTTTATGTTGGATTTTGATACCTTTGGTATAATTAGACTCGTGGTTGAAAGGGATTTCAGATTTTGTTACTTTTGTCGGATTTTGAGACGTGGGCCCGGGGGGTGGCTTAGAGTTGATTTTTAACTTTTGATTAATAAATTCGTATTTTCTTGTGGAATTGATTCCCTTAGCCCGTAAAGGTGCATTAGAGTAGAGAATTGTTCGGATTGAGGTAAGTAATAGTTCTAAATCAAGTTTTGAGGGTATGAAACCCCGTATTATGTGTCTTGTGATTGGTTTGGAGGTGACGCACATGTTAGGTGACGGACGTGTGAGCGTGCGCCGTAGGAATTGTGACTTGGTCCATCCCATGGAACTGCAAAGTTGAATAACCTATTGTTAGCTGTATGATCTCCTTTTGTTATAGAAATTTGACTGCGAATCATATTAGAAATCATGTTTAGGCTATGTGTCGCTAGTGTAGCACATAGGCCATGTTACCTGTTGAATTATCTACTAATTGCTTCTTGTACTCAGTCACAGTTTTACTTGCATATCATATCTCAGTCTCTATTGTTCCTTATTGATACATTGTATCATATCTGTTTCGGATTGATTTCAATGATTACTGAGAGCCCGAGAGACTGGAGAGGTTAAATACTGAGTAGACCGATGGCCTGATTGTGAGGATATTGATACTATAGCACGTGAGTTATCTGTGCAGTACGTGAGTTGTCCGTGCAACACGTAAGTTATCCGTACAGAACGTGACTTGTCCGTACGGATCCAGATATTGATACTATAGCACGTGATTTTTTCGTGCAACATGTGAGTTGTTCATGCGCATTATAGTGCTTGGGGTGAAGGAGCCCCTCCGGAGTCTGTACACACCCACAGTGAGCGCAGTACCTACTGAGTGCGAGTGCCGAGTGCCGAGCTATTGAGAAACATTGAGAGACCGTTGCTTTGAGAGGATGCTTTTGATTTCATTATTGTTGCACTTAGCTTCCATATATCACTGTCTTGAATTTTCTGAAAGATAATATATTCTATTTTACTTGAACTTAACACGAGGTAACCGATTTGACCTAAAATTGTCGAACTTGAAAGCATGCCTACTTTCCTATGTTGAAATTACTGAAATTGAACTATGGTTGCAGAGCTCATCAATACTTTCAGTTCTTTATTTAGTCTTGTTACTTACTGAGTTAGTTGTACTCACACTACACCCTGTACTTCATGTGAAGATCCAGGTGTTTTCACACATGGTGTGTGTTGATTCTCTGCGCAGTTAATCCTTTTGGAGATTTCGAGGTAGCTACGCAGCATTCGCAGACCATGTCTCTCCTTCCCTATTTTTCTGCTTATTGTATTTAGTTTCAAACTATTATATATAGTGTTTTCCAGACTTGTGATGTATAGATGCTCATGTACTCCGTGACACCCCGTTATTGGGACTATCCGCGTCATGTTTTATGTTTTTATCCCGTTATGAGAACTTTTTATCATCTAAAGCTGCTTTAACTCATTTTCTGTTAAAAGTGTTGGAATATTTTGAAATGTTGGCTTGCTTATTACCATGTTAGGCGCCATCACGACATGTTAGGATTTTGGGTTGTGACAAGTTGGTATCAGAGCCTAGGTTACATAGGTCTCACGAGTTATGAGAAGGTTTAGTAGAGTCTTGCGGATCGCTATGGAGACGTCTGTACTTATCTTTGAGATGATGCCGACCCTTAGGAATTTTCACATTCTTGTCATACGGATTTGTTGATCCTGGTAACTAAACTTCTGTTATTCTATTCTCTCACAGATGGCGAGGACACGTGCTACCGGATAGGATGGACAACCACCAGTACCACCAGTTAGGGTCGCGGGAGGCCATGGTCGCGATAGGGGCTGTGGTAGGGGCAGAGGTGCAGCTCGTACAGTAGCTAGAGCAGCACCTGTAAACCCACCAGTTGCTCCAGATCAGGAGCAGATACCAGATACAATTGAGCCAGTGGGGCCAGCTCAGGTACCAGCTGTGCCCATCGGGATTCCAGTCCTTGAGGAGGCTTTATCTCATAGTCTGACTGTGTGCACCAGTCTTGCTCAGGTTCTCAATTTCGATCGCAGCAACCACTTCTCAGGCCGAGGGAGGTAATCAGACTCGCGCCGCCCGTACACCAGAGCATGTGATGTGGGGACTGCATACACCAAGGGAACTACCATCCCAGCCGATTGCAGCAGCTCAGGCCCAGGTGGTTCCTATTCTGACTGATGATGAGCAGAGGAGACTCGAGAGATTTGGGAGGCTTCAGCTACCATCATTTAGCGGGGTTGAGTCGGAGGATGCCCAGGGTTTCTTGGTCAAGTGTCAGCGGATTCTTCATACAACAGGTATTCTGGAGACCAGTGGGGTCTTGTTCACTACTTTTCAGTTTTGCGGGACTGCCTTCAGATGGTGGCAGGCTTATGAGAGGCGTAGGACGGTCAGTGCGACGCCACTTACAAGGAAGGAGTTCTCTGTTCTTTTCTTGGAGAAGTTCGTGTCGCAGTCTCCCAGAGAGGAATTACGCAGACAGTTTGAGCAGTTACGTCAGGATGGATTATTTGGGACGCAATATGAGATGAGATTTTTTGAGTTGGCTCGTTACGCAGTTTGGTTGGTTCCCACTGATAGTGAGAGGATCAGGAGGTTCATTGATGGCCTCACATATCAGCTACATTTTCCTACAACTAGGGAGAGGGTATCTGGTGCTACTTTTGACTAGGTAGTTGACATTTCTCGGCATATAGAGATGGTCTGTATCCAGGAGCGTGGTGAGAGGGAGGCGAAGAGGACTCGAGGTTTGGGTAGTTTCGGTAGTGTACCTTCTGGGGGCCAGTCCTACCATAGTAGGGGTCGTCTTTATAGGCCCACTCAGACGGCTCATCCAGCTCATCATGGTGCATCAGCTAGCCATGGTTGTTACAATGCTTGCTCAGGCCAGTCTTCATTCAGTGCACTACCAGTGCAGAGTTCTCACCATGCCTCGTCCACTCAGGTTTCTACAGGTAGTTCCTCGTGTTATCAGAAGCAACAGTTCCGTCAGAGGAGGGGTTGTTTCGAGTGCGGATACTTTGGTTGTTTAGTGGGGATCCACAGGAGAGTTCTCAGGCGATGTCACCAACACCAGCACCAGCATCAGCAGTTACACCACACATTCACCTGACTCGAGGTGGGGCCTAGTGATAAGTGGGAGATTTGACTACTTATTTGCGCTTTTTGACTTTTGTTTTAGTTCAAAAATATTTAAAGGTATTCCCGAAAACTGATGAAATATGCTTACTTACAGGAGTATTGGGAAATTAGACACTACGACAAAATTCAACTCGAGAAGGAGTGATCTGAGCAAGGACAAAAGATCAGGCACAAAAGCCAAAGTACAGACCACAGAATTCTATGTGCGGCCGCAGAATGTGAAGAAGAATCAACAGAGTTTCACTGTAAAGTGAGGACCGCACAATACTTGTGTGACCGCAGAAGTTAAAGTTCAGAGAGTTTCAACTTCAAGCCCAACAAGAACTGTGGACCGCACTATAATTGTATGGCCACAAAAATCAAATGTGCGGCCGCACCTAGAATTGTGCAGTTCGCAGAACTCGAGAGATGCGGCCACAATGCAAAATTGTGCGATTGCAGAACCAACTCCTATCAAGAGCTGAAGAAAATTGCGGACCACACACAGAATTGTGCGGCCGCAGAACCTCTGAAAGGGCAATTTTGTCTGAAAATTTCAACTGTATAAATAGATTCTATCACGAAATTAGGTCAAGGTTCGAATACCAGAAGTTCTGTAGCCGTTTTTCTTTACCCTTTTAGGAAAATATAGTTTAAATTATTGATTTTACATTGAATTTTCATCTATTAATCTTGCAATATGAGTTTTATCATCTTTTCTTCTTTATTTTCTTCAATACCCAATATAAGTAGCTAGATTTTTAGTTAGGGTTATGACCCAACCCTAGTGTGTGAACCTAATGAGTGTTTGATTTAGGGCTTGTTTATGGTTGGGTATTTATTATTTAAAATTGTTATTACTTATAATAATAGAATTAATGGTTGCAAACATTAGTTCATGCCTAATTGACTTAGTCTCTTCTTGAGAAAGAGAGACAGTCTAGCAAACTTGGCTAACAAGAATTTGGGATGAATTCAAGAGATTGATAGTCCCAATTAAAGGGTTGAACCAAGAGATAGTAAAAACTGACTTGAGCATTTTATCAACTGTTTTGTACAATACCCATTTGGACTTGAGAAAGCCAAATCGGGAAACACCACTCTCTTACTGAGAGGTATTGAGTGGATAATTGTGTGTTGATAGCTATAATACACCCCAACCAATGAAACTCACTTTAAAGCTTACAACCCGTTAGGAAAACACCTACGTGGAAGTCACAACCCTAGGCCTTTTATATATTTGAAAAAACAACATCAAAAATATTACTCTCTAGTTTAATATTTTAGAATTTCAATCTTTAGTTTAATTTTGGAAATAAAATCAAAACAACTATTTGTGGAAGTGCAACTTAGATACTTCACACACTCTTTCCAAATATATACCACTAATCCCATTTACGTTCCCTGTAGATTCGATCCCGACTCCTAGTTGGGTATTATTATTGCAATCGACCATTTCACAACCCCAAATAGAGGTGTGACTTGGACGAGATCAATTTTTGGCACCGTTGTCGGGGAGATAAAAATGGATTTAGCTATATATTTGGTTTTGTGTGTCATTTGTCTTCCTTTCCTTCCGTGTTACTAATCTTTTTGTGAAACAATTGTAGGTGAAAAAATGTCTCTCAACAACAATGATCCTCTCGGAAATATGCCATTAAGGGATGAAGTGGATGATGACCAAGTTGAAGAGGTTCCTCTTGAACCTCAAGAAAATAGATGAGGCCGACCGCCTCAAGACAACGTTCCCATTCCTCCCCACCTCCACCAAGAGCGGCTCCACACCGGGTGTTGCCAAACGAAGGGTATACAAGTTCCATAGTCGCGCGCCGCATTAGGGTGGGCAACTTCCAAATCACAAATGTTATGCTTACATTGCTAGAGCAACGATGATTCTTCACCGGGGCTTCGAATCAAAATGCATACAAACACTTGAAGGGGTTTGTGGGGGGAGTAAACAGACAAACGTTTCCGAGGATACTTTAAGGTTGAGGATATTTCCCTTCTCACTATGGGGGAAAGCCTTGGATTGGTTGGAAAGGTTGCCAAACCATTCCATCCGTACATGGGATGAGTTGGCGGAGAAGTTTATTTCCAAGTTCTTTTCTCCCGGGCATATGGCTACTCTTAGAGAAGAGATTCTAGCATTCAAACAAGAACCCAATGAGACTTTGCATGAGATATGGGAGAGGTACCAAACTATGGTGAAAGAGCGCCCAAACAATGATATGACGTAGGCTATGATTCAACAAACTTTCTATAGGGGGATCAATACTACCAATCAATGTGTGGTCAACCAACTTGCCGGTGGAAATTTTATGACAACACCATATGCCGAAGCTTGTGAGATCTTAGATGGAATGGCAGATACTTCATCGGCATGGAAAAGTAGAGCAAATGTTCCTCAAGGTGATCTGAATGTGATTCACCTACATAAAGAATTGCATGATCTTGGGCAAGCAATTGCCACCACAATGAATCAATTAGACAAGGTTCAACTTCAACAAGTTCAAGGTCCTAAGAAAGTCAATGCAATGGAGGGATTAAATATGATGGTAAACAAGAGAAGGAAAAAGGGTCAACAAGTGCAAAACCATGCAGAACAATTTGTGCAAGAAGATAGTGGGTTTGATCAAGATGAATCTTACAATTAACAAGAGAGGAAGTACAATATTTGAAAAACTTTCAATGGCAAAGAAACAACTCTCAAGGTCCGAATCAACAACAATGGCGATCTCAAGGAAATCAAGGGAATTGAAATACTAGCAACCAAGGCAATTGGAATGGTGGTAACAACCAAGGTACTTGGAAAAATCAAAATAATCAAGGAAATTGTAATGGTGAAAATAGCCAAGGCAATTGGAGTGGAAATAGTCAAGGATATTAGGGAGGCAAAAACCAAGGGGTATGGAATAATAACGAAGGGAATCAGGGGCCAAGCTTTCAAAGGCTCCCGATGTATCAACAACCGAGTAATCTGCATCCTTATCCTTCCCATGGTCCTATCTCTTCCAACAATGAGATGGCGAGAATTGAGAACATGTTCAAACAAATGATGGAGAAGAATGCCGACTCCGATGCTCAACTAGCCTCTTACAACACTTCAATTTGCAATTTGGAAGTTCAATTGGGGAAAATCTCGCAAGCTTTGAACACTCTTCCTAAGGGGCACTACCAAGTGACACGGTGGTGAAACCAAAGGGGGGGGACAACATGGTACATGCCGTGGCCGTGACTACAAGGAGCTGAAAAGGCGGGGATGCAACCACCTCAAGTCAAAAAAAAATTGTGGATGATGAGAAAGTGATACAAGAAGATGAAATTCCAAACAATGTGTTACAAGAAAATGATGAAGTAAGATTTGATATTGATGACAATGTGGAGGATACTCAAGAGGAAGTGAACCCGTCTAGGGAGCACATTGTTGACATACCGGAACTGATAGTGCCAAAGGCTAAGGCACCAATGCCAAGGCCTCCTCCTCCATACCCTCAAAGGCTTTCCAAGCAACATGGCAATAACCAAATCACAAAAATTTCATTGACATGATGAAAATCCTATCTATTAATGTGACATTGGTTGAGGCTTCGGAGCAAATACCGGGTTTTGCAAAGTTCATGAAGGACTTGGTGACAAAAAAGAGGTCGATGAATTGTGAAACTATAAAGATGACACATCAAGTGGGTGCAATTGTGCACTCAATTGCTCCTAAATTGGAAGATCCCAACGCTTTCACAATCCCTTGTACCATTGGAAGCACTAATTTTGCTAAAGATCTGTGATCTTTGGGCGAGTATCAACTTGATGCCCGATTCGGTATTCAAAACGTAGGGAATTGGGAAACCAAGACCCACATATATGAGATTACACATGGCGGATCGTACTATGAAGAGACCATTGGGTATTATTGATGATGTGTTGGTTTGTGTTGATAAATTCATCCTCCCGGCGGACTTTGTGATTCTTGATTGTGAAGTGGACTATGAGGTGCCGATTATTTTGTGTAGACATTTCCTTGCTACGGGGAAGGCCCTTGTTGATGTGGAAGCCGGTGACCTCACTTTCCGGGTGGACGATGAAAAGGTGGTTGTCCATGTGTGCAAATCTATGAGGCAACCGAATAGAAATGAAGTTTGTTTATTTGTGGACTTGGTGACCGATGTGATTATTGATGATACTAGAGCCACAACGAATGTTGATGATACTTTGGAGGCCGTTTTGCTTAACCTTGATGATAATGAGAAGGATGGCTATGTGGAATGTGTGAATGAATTACAAGGAATGTGTTTGTACACTTATGAACCCCACAAATTGTCCTTGGATCTTGAAAATCAAAAGACTCCTCCAACAAAGCCCTCAATCGAGGATCCTCCCACTTTGGAGTTAAAGCCATTGAATTCACATATCAGGTATGAATTCCTTAGCCCTTATTCTACTTTAGCGGTTATTCTTTCCTCTTGTTTGACTAACGTGCATGTAGACTCCACATTGGCGGTGCTACAAAAGAGGAAGAAAGCTATTAGATGGATATTGGCGGATATTCGGGGTATAAGGCCCGCCTTTTGCATGCACAAGATTATTTTGGAGGAGGATTCCAAACCCTCCATTGAACACCAAAAAAGGCTAAATGAAGCAATGCAAAATGTGGTAAAAAAGGAGATCATAAAGTGGTTTGATGTCGGGGTTGTTTACCCCTATTTTCGATAGTTCGTGGACTTTTCTAGTGCAATTATCTCAAATAAAGGGGGCATGACGGTGGTAACCAATGACAAGAACGAGTTGATTCCCACAAGAACGGTGACCGGGTGGAGAGTATGTATGGAATATCGCAAGCTCAACAAAGTCACAAGGAAGGATCATTTCCCACTTCCCTTCCTTAATCAAATTCTTGATAGGTTGGCCAGCCGAGTTTTCTATTGTTTCCTTGATGGGTATTCCGGCTACAATCAAATTCTTATTGCTCCGGAAGATCAAGAGAAGACTACTTTCACATGTCCTTATGAAAATTTTACATTCTCGCGGATGCCATTTGGGTTACGCAATGCACCGATGACTTTTCAACGGTGTATGATGGCCATCTTCACGGACATGGTGAAGTATTTCCTTGAAGTCTTCATGGATTACTTTTCAGTGGTCAGAAATTCTTTTGATGATTGCTTGAAAAATTTGGATAAGGTCTTGGCAAGATGTGAAGAGACGAACTTAGTGTTGACTTGGGAGAAATGTCACTTCATGGTTGAGGAAGTCATTATCCTTGGCCACAAAATTTCAAAGAATGTCATTGAGACCGACAAGGCCAAAATAGAGGTGATCTCTAAACTTCTACCTCCAACATCCGTGAAGGGAGTGAGGCGTTCCTTGGGTCATGTGGGATTCTATCGCCATTTCATCAAGGATTTTTCCAAATTGGTGAACCCCTTGTGTAAGCTTTTGGAGAAGGATGTCAAATTCCATTTCAACTAGGATTGCATGAAGGCATTTGAATTGATCAAGTTCAAATTGACGACTACTCTTATTATCACCACACCGAATTGGAGCTTGCATTTTGAGCTCATGTGTGACGCAAGTGATGTGGCGGTAGGAGAAGTTATGGGACAACATATCAACATGATCTTCCACCAGGTCTACTATTATAGTAATACCATGAATGATGCCCAAGTCAATTACACAGTGACCGAAAAAGAGCTCCTTGCTATTAGTTTTGCTATGGAGACGTTCCGCCCGTACTTGATGGGTACAAAGGTGATTGTCCACACGGATCATACGGCACTTTGGTACCTAATGAGCAAGAAAGATTCAAATATTTTATTGCAAGAGTTCGATCTAGAAATCCAAGACCGCAAAGGCAGTGAAAACCAAGTGGAGGACCACTTGTCTCGCTTAGAGGTGGAGGGGAGGCCACATGATGGCCTTGAAATTAGTGACGAGCAACTTCTATCCATTTCAATGACCTAGATGCCATGTTTCACTAAATTAGAAAATTATCTTATGAGTGGTATTGTACCGAATCAGTTCTCTTCAAACCAAAGGAACAAGCTCAAACAGGATTGCCTTGACTATTATTGGGATGAACCATACCTCTTCCAGATTTGTACCGATGGTGTGATTCAAAGATGTGTGCCGGAGGAGGAACAAGTTGAAATTCATGGTTCTTGCCACTCTTCACCATATGGTGGTCACCATGGTGGGTCAAGAGCGGCGGAAAAAAATGTTAAGTTATGGATTCTATTGGCCTACTCTCTACAAGGACGCAAGTGATCTAGTCAAGCGTTGTGATGAATGTCAAAGGGCCGATGAGATTTCAAAGAAAAATGAGATTACCCCCACCACCATATTGAATATTGATATTTTTGATGTGTGGGGCATTGATTTCACGGGACCGTTCGTAAGCTCTTGTGGGAAAACCTACATTTTGGTAGCTGTGGACTATGTGTCAAAATGGGTTGAGGCCAATTCTCTACCCAACAACGTAGCTAGAAATGTGGTGGAAATTTTGAAATAGAACATCTTTACAAGATTTGGTACTCTAAGGGCCATTAAAAGTGATGGGGGATCACACTTTTGCGACAATACCTTACTCACCAAGTATGGTGTCACTCACAAAGTCACGACCCCCTATCACCCTCAAGCAAGCAGACAAGTGGAAGTCTCCAACCGGGAGATCAATGGTATTTTGTCAAAGACAGTGATTGCTAACCGGACGGATTGGTTGAAAAAACTTGATGATGCTCTATGGGCTTATAGGACGGCTTACAAAGCACCGATTAGGATGTCTCCATACCGGTTGGTGTTCGGGAAAGCTAGTCACCTTCCGGTGGAACTTGAGCACAAGGCCATATGGGCATTGAAGAAGCTAAATCTTAAGTGGGATGTGGCTGCCAACTTAAGAGTGGCCCAATTGAATGAGTTATATGAATTCCGGTACCATGCATATAAAATTTCTTCCTTATACAAGGAGAAGATGAAGTACCTCCATGACAAGTACATTGAGAACAAGGAGTTTAAAGAAGGTGATCTTGTGTAATTGTTCAATTCTCGGTTACGGATGTTTCTAGGAATGTTGAAGTCTAAATGGAATGGCCTATTTGAGGTTGTGAGTGTGACACCCTTTGGTGCATTAGACTTGAAGAATAAAAAAAATGAAGTGTTCAGAGTCAATGGTCATCGGTGAAGCACTATCTGGGAAAAGTAGATGATGGACACATCGTGGAAGTAATTCATTTCAAGTGATTGATGGTAATCTGTATCGTGTCGCGACGTTTCATCAGTCACTTCTTGGGATGACACCCATGTGTCTTTTTTTTTCTTTCTTTTTCTTCTTCTTTAGATAGGTATTATTTTGTGCTAACTGGTTTTGAAATGTGTTGCAGGAATGAGTGTGTTTTGCAGGAACTGTGCTCAGAAAAATGGTTAAATGTGGAAAAAGGGAGGACCGCACATTTATTGTGCGGACCGCACAATTTTGGAGGCTATATCATAAAGGAGTTTGCGGCCGCACAATTCATTGTGGGGCCGCACAACTAGAGACCAGAATTTGCAAACTCTCTGAAGTGTTGCATGTCAGAGAAATGGTCAATCTACAGCCGCACACGGAATTGTACGGTCCGCACAAAAATCTGTGGCCATACTAAAAAATGTGCGGACCGCAGATCGACAAAGAAGGAAAATTGTAACAGGTAAAGAGTGCGGACCGCACATAAAATTGTTCGTCCGCACTCAGCTTCTAATCCTTTCCCTAAATCGGCCACCTATAAATAGAGACTTCTTATCACTGTTCAAACTTTACACACCCTGAGTATTTGACACCAAAGCAAGCACAGTGCACTAAATTGATCCAAGCATCACTCTTATTTCATCATCTTAGATTCTTCCCTGCATCACTACACTACTGGTATGCCTAATTCAATCTTTAGATTTTTTTAATTTTCTTAAATTTTGTTCATAATTAGTTTAGTTATTTTTAGGACTAAATGTCAAATTCATACCATGTATGCTTAAAATTGTGTGGGTAATCTTCTAGTTGCTAATTAGGGGACGGGAAAACTGTGCACCATGTCTAAATTACCAATACCATGTCTAAATTGTGCAAAAAATTGAAAAGCCCTAAGTAACTGTTGTTTGTGTTTGAATTGTGCGGTGCGATGAAAAGTGGTGCGGCCGCAGATCGAAACTTTAGAGAACTTTATTTTTGGACATCGAATTGTGCGACCGCTCTCAAGATTGTGAAGACCTCACTTGAATTGTGCGGTCGCACTCAAAATTGTGCGTACCGCAGATGTGGTCGCACTTCCAAATTTGTTCGGTCCGCACAAGCCATTCTGCGACCGCACCCAAAATTGTGCGGACCACACTTTCCCTCCTGCACACTATTTTTTATGTAACTATTTTATAGTCTGGTTTTGAACTTTAACCGACTTCTGTTGCTATGTATTGCATACAATGACACTTCTAAGAATAACTACAAATATTTGGCTAAAATGAAGAAATGCAACTGTTTATGAAACTAATGAAACAATAAATGAAAATCAAGGAGGGGACTCCAGGAAATCTGCGGACGTCGGCAGATCTACCTCCGGTCTCCTACGCAATGCCAGCTACAATCTCAGAGTCAACTCGGACCGATACCTGGAAAGAGATCTCGCTCCCCGTCTCCTTAGCCATCTGTAATCTGATAGGCTGAGCAAGACCCTCAATAAATCTCTGACACCAGACTCAGGGTAGCTAGACATATAGATTTTGCATGCACAATATTATTATGCAAGTTTTTGTTTCTTACTTTACTTATTATGCCTTGATTTGTAGAAATTCTCAGTATTTTGTAATATTTTTAAGTTTAAACTTCTAATATAGGCTTGCCTGGCAAGTGCAGCATTAGGCTCCATCACGGTCCCGACGGTGGGAATTTGGGTCGTGATAGGTATTGACTTGGTGCCGGGCACTCAACCCATTTCTATTCCTCCGTACCGTATGGAACCAGCTGGGTTGAAGGAATTGAAAGAGCAACTTCAGGAACTCCTTGATAAGAGGTTTATTTGGCCTAGTGTGTCGCCTTGGGTACACCAGTTTTGTTTGTGAAGAAGAAGGATGGTACTATGAGTATGTGCATTGATTATAGATGTTAACAAAGTCACAATCAAGAAAAAGTATCCTTTGCCGTGTATTGATGATCTGTTTGACCATCTTCAGGGAGCGAGGGTGTTCTCCAAGATTGATTTGAGGTCTGGGTATCACTAATTGAAGATTCGGGATTCGGATATTCTAAACATAGCATTCAGGACCCATTATGGTCATTATGAGTTCCTTGTGATTTCTTTTAGCTTGACCAAAACTAAGCCAAAGCTCACACTCGGATGTTCTTATACAATTTATTGTGATTCTTCTCAGACCAGTATTGGGTGTGTCTTGATGCAGGAGGATATAGTGATTTCTTATGCTTCACGCCAATTGAACCCCCATGAGAAGAAATACCCTGTCAATGATTTGGAGTTAGCTGCCATGGTTCATGCATTGAAGATTTGGAGGCATTATCTCTACGGTGTGACTTATGAGGTGTTTACGGATCATCGTAACCTCCAGCACTTGTTCAAACAAAAGGATATGAATTTCAGGTAGCGAAGAAGGTTGGAGGTGTTGAAGGACTATGATATCACTATTCTATATCACCCAAGGAAGGCCAACGTGATGGACGATGCCTTGAGTAGGAAGGCAGTGAGTATGGGTAGCCTTGCATTCATTCCTGTTGGTGAGAGGCCTCTTGCAGTTGATGTTCATGCCTTCGCCAACCAATTCGTGAGATTAGATGTTTTGGAGCCCAGTCGGGTTCTAGCTTGTGTGGTTTCTTGGTCTTCCTTATTTGATTGCATCAGAGAGCGCCAGTATAATAATCCTCATTTGCTTGTCCTCAAGGAAAAGTCCAGAATTGTGATGGAAGAGATGTTACTATTAGAGATGATAGGGTGTTGAGGATGTAGATCCAGATATGTGTGCCCAATGTAGATGGGTTACGTTAGTTGATTCTTGAGGAGGCCCATAGTTCGCGGTATTCCATTCATCCGGGTCCATGAAGATGTACCAGAACTTTGAGCAGCAATATTGGTGGAGGAGCATGAAGAAGTATATAGTGGGGTTTGTAGCTCGATACTTTAATTGTCAACAGGTAAAGTATGAGCATCAGAGACCGGATGGATTATTTCAGCGGATAGAGATTCTAGAGTGGAAATGGGAGCAAATTTCCATGGATTTTGTAGTTGGGCTCCCATGGACTTCGAGTAAGTTCGATGCTATTTGGGTGATTGTGGGCCGGCTGACCAAGTCCGCGCACTTCATTCCAGTTGGTACTAATTATTCTTCAGAGAAATTGGATGAGATTTACATTCGAGAGATTGTTCGCCTTCACATTGTGCCAGTGTCCATCATTTTAGATTGGGTCACGCAGTTTTGGAGAGCAGTACAGCGGGAGTTGGGAACTCAAATTGAGTTGAGTACAGGATTTCACCCTCAGACGAACGAATTGTCCGAGGAACACTATTCAGATATTGGAAGGTATGCTACGTGTCACGCCCCTTTTTCTCGTGAAATCGAGTTTTGACATGTGACAAATCTTTTATGAGGTATTAAAATAGGAGAGTCTCCACCTAACGGTTTTAAGGTGCGTTACGACACCTATTTGCAGATGGCTCAGGTTCAACTAGTTTGCATCACCAAAGATCGGGTAAGGGCTCGAAATTACCTCGAAGAGAAGGTGTTAGGCACTCTTCGAGGTCCACAACTTTGGGTCCCGACCAATTTTGAATTATATGAATTAGCCGGATAAACAAATATATGGAGAGCAAGAAGTTTGAGAATTTTATTATAAAAGACTTTGAATAAATGAGTACAAACACTTGCTTCAAAATAAATAAAGGGAAATAAGGTGGGGGGAGGGGGGCTAAATTTTTAGCCTAAAGTATCACCCCATGCAACATAAATAATACTTCATAACTCATTCGAAATGGGATGTTACTCATATTATTCAGCGCGCACAAACTATGATCTCCTGCTACCCGATTACTATCTTTAGGTTGTTACCTAAAGCGTACTAGTTGATTCTAAACCGTGCCTTATGCGTGCACTACCCCTCCCATACCTATGGTCCAAGAGGAATTGGACCTCTATTTCTGGTTGCCTAGACCTCTCTTAGGATGCACAAAAATGTTAAACTAAGCGACATACAAAAACACGTTGGACTTCACATATAAGCAATTAAGGGCTCAAGTTAGCCTCCACACTTAGACAACAAATGCACGCGAAGCAGGTTTTCATGTTAAGCAAGTTCAGAATTAAGGACCTTAAATCCCTATAGACATGATTTCTATGTGATAAACATCAAGGCATGCAAGACGTTTTAGGAACCAACGTTATTCATAGGCAGGATTGCAAAGGTTGTTGCACATTGATTATTGAGATGGCAGATTCCCAGTTATTAGTCATGTAGATGTTGCACCTAGGTGCTTTATGTGATAAAGAGATTGAAATGTATCGAGAACCCAAATACTCATGCTCTTGTTAATGGTCAAAGTGAGCGATGAACAATGTTAAAAGGGGCGTCATTACCAGTTATTAAGGTGAACAATGGCATCCTATAGGCAGGATTTCTAATAATTAACATTTGGGAAACTGATTTTATTGTTAAACCTTATAGGCAGGTTTTCTAGGTGACCAATGCGATGTAGTAACAAATGAAATATTTAGGGTCCTATAGGCATAATCTCTAGTGGATATGCTCTAGCAATACAAATTAAAGAAAAATTCAATGATATTTATTTCCTACGGGCAGGTTTTATAACAAGATGTAGCAACAAAAATATGGGAACATTTGAGCTCATGCTTCACTTATAGAGAAGTAGTGCAAGTGTGTGCTTTTCTTAATGTCATGATTTCTATAGTATGCATAGAGAATGAACGACATAAATCAAGCACATCATCCTATAGGCAAGTTATCTACCCATCGCATATTAATATTAAAAACTACCCCGTCCCCTTTTTACTAACAACCCCAATCGTTTATACAAAGACATTATTACAGGCCCAATTAATGAGTAAAGAATAATATTACATAACAGTGAACAGACCCAAATAAAATAACTAGATACCTAGCCTTTCTGGTCCTTCAATAAAGAACCACACGATCACAAGTCCATAGGGGAGTCCATACCAATTCAATGAGCCACAACACCAAGTGTTGCACCACTTGGAGCAACCAGTGTAAGTATACATTACATGACAGGGGAGTAGAGTATTAGGGACAATTTTGGAGGTTGAGGGAATGACTAGGACCAAGCCCTAGTGTGTCAGAGTTCATAAGGGCCTCAATTGGACCACGAGCAGTGCTCACACTAGGGAGGCCAATAATGAAACCTAGATAGCCTTGGATTTCAGCCGACTAAAAATAGGAATTTAGAATATCAGGGTAACAAGGAGAGTAGACAGAAATCACTGAATTGAGCACATAACACAATTGGTCAAGCAAACTATTAGGTTTAGCACGGTTCTCATAGCAAAGCACCACTGATGTGCCGGAGAATTACGACACATTTAATGTCAAATTGCTTAAATTATAGCTTGTTTTCAAGAGCTTTTGCCTTTTATATTTATGGAATTTTGATGTTTTGCAGTGCATGAGGCTTAAACACTCAAGAACATGCAAAAGAGAACAAAAAGCTAAAAACATAAGGAAAAGAGCAAAATAATCGCAGAAGGCACAGGGAAGGACCGCAGACCTGCTCTGCAGATTGCATATGGCCTAGAGAGATTGCAAACATCAACAGAAAGATTGGTGAATTTCAAGAGCAAAAATGCGATCGACTATGCGATCGCATAACTCATCCGCGAGCCGCATAGTTGACCGCAGAACCTCCAGTACCTGAAGCCCACTTCGAGAATGCGATGCAACTCTGCGGTCGCATATCAACAATGCGGACCGCAGATCAAATAATGTGGTGGAAAGCTGGGAACTAGGGTTTTACATCTGCGATAACCCTGCGAAGAATGCGAACCGCATACCTGTTCTGCAACAGGAATGCGGTCGCAGAGCTGATCGGAAAGGGTATTTTTGTTCGATTTTGACCCCGATTTTGGCCCACTATAAATATATTAATTTGGATTTTGTGGGTCATGCTTGTCTGGTTTTAGAGCTACAACATACCCTTTGAATATTCCTCTTTTGGAAGTGTTAGAAGTGAAGATTGTTGTGTTTTGTAAGCCTTCATGGCATTAAGTACTCTTATCTTTTTATCATTTAGGATGAGTGGCTAGTCTTAAATACTAAGGTTGTGGACCCTAAATGGGTTTTATGTTTTTGGGTATTTAACATTGAATATATATATAATGGTTGGTTGATATTTGTTTTCTCTTCATTCTTCATTTATTGTTAGTGGTTGCAAATATTAACAAGTGCCATAAATTCTTTCTTATCTTGGAAAAGTGGGTTAGAATAGGTAAGAGTAAATATCAAAGACTCAAGGGTTTAAATCTTGTTTAATAGAATCGCTTAGGAATAAGTGAGTTTTATTTGGCATTAAATGATTACTCTTCATTGCAACTCTTTTATATTTGGGAAAATCATAAAGAGGAAATACTACCACACTATTGGAAACTATTGGGTGGTGATTTAGAAATCATTTGCATATCTAAAGGACATTCCATTAGAAATATATTATATTAATACCCATTAATATTACACTTCATTGAAGGGGACACAACCTTGGTTTAGTTAATCATATTAATTACAACTTTAATTAATCATCTTTGTTATTATTATAATTGGATTGTTACACAATCAACCCCCATATCCATGTTATAATAACGGAATACAAATATGATTTGAGTTAAGAATCACTCTATCAAAGTAACCTTTTCACAGCTATTCCCTGTGGGATTAGACTCCAACCTTGTTGGGTTATTATATTTGACTTCGACCGCTTTACACTATATTAAAGTGTAATTTGAGCGTATCAACCACATAGACAACCATCATAGGAATTAGGATAAGAAAACAGGTTTGCAGACATACATAGGTTGCATGGAGTTGAAATACTTGAAACCTAAATTAGCAACTAAAGTAGCAAATGAACCAAGGTATACTGGAAAATATATTAACATAGGAGCAAATTCATAATTAATAGAAAAATAGAGTGCTTGTTTTTTGGAAAATAAGGACAACATGAAACAAGTTTAGAGCAGACTTTAGGGAAACATTCCATAGAGTTAGGTCTAATACACAAAGGGTAAGCAAGTATTCAAGGCTTAGCACTGAAAAGTTCATTCAAGTGGGGGGGGGGGGGAGGGGGGTTCCCACGGAGTTGTGGTAATATTCAAACACAATATGCAGAAATTTTGTCACTTAACAGCATACCATCACAAGTAGTCAGGCTCCTATCAAAAATGGACTTTTATTAAAATTCAGAACTAAAAATGCTAAGGTGCTAAATGGTACAAAACCTATTTCGGAAGACAAGGAGTCACCGACTGCAAATCATAGAGAAGAGTGTGTATTAGCATAACACAAACATTATATTACAGAATGACATCAAAGTGTTGGACATTATCATAGTTAAATCATACTCATGCAGTTCAAATGCATATGCAGAAAGAAGGAAAGAAATTGAACATTGTGAGATTTTAAACACTAACCAGTAGCTGAATCAAAAGAGTGAAGAGTGTAATAGCACAAATCCCAGGTCCGTGATGCTTCAGAGTTCACAAAAGCCTCGAGAATGGGCTCCGATCAGTGCTTGAACCGGATGAGGTTATTTAATAATTTTAGAGAGTGTTCGACTGTAACAATGAGTAAGTGAGAGAGGAGAGTAGTGAAAACAATAGCAGGGATTAGGAGATTCAAATCTGTCTAGGGGGTTTTAGGGGAGGGGTTTATATAGTAGCATATTTCACACAAAATAGGAAACACGGTAAAATTAAACACAAAATAAGGAAAATATTCCATAATAAATTAGAATCAATTTTAGGGTAACTAATACATAGAATAGAAAGTTCAATAAATTAAACAGAGAATAAGGAAAATAACATGCGAGAATCAAATAACACCTAAAATAAGGGAATACAATAGATTGAACAGAGAATAAGGAAAATAACACACGAAAATAAATTAGAGTGAGTCTAATACAAATAAAAAATAAAAAATAGGGAAATACAGTGGGTTAAACAAAGATAAGGAAAATATCGATCAAACACAAGAAAGGGAAGGATATCAATCAAAAATCAGTAAAGAATAAGGGAAAATCTTAAATCCTAGTTGGTATTGCCGACTTGAATCGAAAAAAAAATGCAAGATTCGTTCAATATAACATGTATAGAGACGAAAGATCGTCCAGATCTTCACAGAATCGAAGTAAATTGGCCCGTTCTTGAGAAGTAGTTCTTACCAAAAATAGGGCAAGAACTAAGTAATACCATAAACATGTGTGAAATGATAGAGTATCAGAAAATAGGTAAGTAGATCGTGGATTGATTCCATGTTTGAGTCGGAATCAGAATCGGAATCGGAATCGGAATCGGAATCGGAATCGGAATCGGAATCGGAATCGGAGAGGGTTAGGGTTACAACATCTAGGATTTACCAAAGAAGAAGAGAGGTGAGAGGGAAATATAGGCGGCGAGCAAAGGGGAAATGGGAATTAGGGTTAGGGGTTGGGTTAATTAAAAAGGGAGATGGCATATGTGCCGTTGATCTCCCAAGATCAACGACCAGGATTTTAGGGGGAGGCGGATCGGGTTAATGGACGGGTATAGGGTATTGGGTCACCGGCGTTGGAATGGAGGTTATTAGGGTGTTGGGCTAATGGTTGGGGCCAAATTCGGTCCGAATATTAGCCTATTATGGGCCATCTCTTGAAACCCATTTAAAATTAATAAAAATAAATTATTAAAACGTCTAATAAATGGTAAAAAAATACTTATGATGTAAAACTATTTAAAATAATAACTCAATATTATAAAAATATAAAAATGCTACTTTGGCATAAATAATGTAATAAATGCAATTATTTGTAGAATATAAGCCATTTTTGTAAAATCATGTAAATAGCTCAGAAATACATATATAATTATATGAAATGACGTAAAAATGTTTCAAAACATGCATGTAAGTGTAAGTAACAAATTTTGATGATTAAGTCATCACAAATAATTTAAAGGGATAATTGATAAATATTTAAGTAATTTAAATACAAGAAAATTAATTTTGAAGTTTTAAAATTATGAAAAATTATGGGAAGATGTTTGCATAAATCTTGTAAATTAAATAATAATGAAAAAGTAATATTTTGAAAGTATATCTATGATTTTAAAAATATATGAGGGCAGAATTGGATATCAACACTACGCACTTGCGTCATTGATTTTGGGGGTTCCTAGAATCAGTTTCTGCCGCTCGCGGAGTTTGCCTACAACAACAACAATTATCAGTCTAGCATTCAAACAACTCCGTATGAGGCTTTGCATGGAAGAAGCCGTAGATCTCCGATGGGTTGGTTCGAGCCGGTGAGGCTAGACTATTGGGTACTGACTTGGTTCAGGATGCTTTGGACAAGGTTAAATTGATTCAGGAGCGGCTTCGCACAGCGCAGTCTAGACAGAAGAGTTACGCAAACTAGAAGGCCCGTGATTTTGCTTATATGGTTGGGGAGAATGTTCTGCTGAAGGTTTCACCCATGAAGGGTGTTATGAGATTTGGAAAGAAGGGCAAGTTGAGCCCACGGTATATTGGGCCATTTGAGGTACTATAAAGTATTGGAGAGGTGGATTACAAGCTTTCCTTGCCACCTAGTTTGTCAAGAGTGCATCCAATATTTCATGTTTCTATGCTCTATAAGTATGTCGATGATCCATCTCATGTTTTGGATTTTAGCATGGTTCAGTTGGATGGTGATTTGACTTATGATGTGGAGCCAATGGCCATTATGGTTCGGCAGGTTAGAAATTTGAGGTCAAGGGATATATCTTCAGTGAAGGTGCAGTGGAGAGGTCACCCAATTAAAGAGGCTACTTGGGAGATCGAGCGGGAGATGTGGAGCAGATATCCACACCTATTTGAGAGTCCAGGTACATTTCTAAACCCATTCGAGGACTAACGTTTGTTTAAAAGGGGGAGGATGTAACAACCCGGCCGGTCATTTTGAGAGTTGTATCCCATTTCCCTTATTTATTGCTCCTTTTATGATTTATATCTATTACGTGACTTGCCGGGTTAGTCGATTTGGGTTCGGAGAGGTTTGTGAATGAATTGAGACACTTAGTCTCAAAGTTAGAAGCTTAAGTTAAAATGGTTGACCAGATGTTGACTTATGTGTAAACGACTACGGAACATAGTTTTGATGGTTGTTCGGATTGGGATTTGGAGGTCTGTAGTTGAATTAGGTTTGAATGGGAAAAGTTGTATTCTTTGGAAAGTTTGACCGGGAGTGGAGTTTTTGATATTGGGATCAGATTTCAATTCAGGAAGTTGGAGTAGGTTCGTAGTGTCACTTGTGTGCAAAATTTGAGGTCATTCGGACGTGATTTGATAGGTTTCGGCATCTTTTGTAAAAGTTGAAAATTCCTCAGTTTTAATAGGTTTGAATTGGGGTGCGATACATGTTTTTATGTTGTTTGAGGTGATTTGAGGGCTCGACCAAGTTCGTATCATGTTTTAAGACTTTTTGGTATGTTTGGTTGAAGTTCTCGGGGCCTCGGGTTGATTCCGGATGGTTAACGGATCGAAAGTTGAAGTTAAGGGACTGTTGTTGCTGAAGCTTTCTGGTGCAATCGCACCTGCGGAACATTGGTCGCAGGTGTGAGCTAGGATCGCAGAAGCAGAATTGGCTTGGGAGCCATTGGTCTGCAAAAGCGGAAGGTTCGCACAGATGTGCACTTGCAGAAGCGGGATTTCGACCGCAGAAACGGTTGGTCGTATAAGGTGATTTTTCGTAGGAGCAGTTGGCCACATAAGGTGATTTTCCGCAGAAGTGGATGAAGGACCGTTGAAGCGGTGCCGCAGAAGCGGTTAAGTGTCCGCAGAAGCGGGACGACTGGGCAGAATATTTAAATACAAGGGTTCGCGATTTTGGCTTTATTTTAACATTTTGAGCTCGGGTTTTGGCGATTCTTGAGAGGATTTTCGAGGAAATTTTTGTGGTAAGTCCCTTGTGCGCACTTTTGATCAATAATGTTATTTCCCCATTGATTTTCCCACTTAGATTGTGTGGTTTTGAGGTGAAATTTGGGTGTTTGAGGCTAGGGATTTGGAGACTTAATTTGGGGGATTTGGGTGACGATTTGGTATCAAAGATATGTGGTCCCAAGGGCCGAATTTGAGTCGATTTTTGACTTTTGATTAATAACTTCGTATTTTCTTGCGGAATTGATTCCTTTAGCCCGTGTTGATTTTTCGTACTATTTTTGGCTAGATTCGGGATAATTTGAGGCCGATTTGCGAGGCAAAGGTGTATCGGAGTAGAGATTTGCTCGGATTGAGGTAAGTAATAGTTCTAAATCTGGTTCTAAGGATATGAAAACCCGTACTCTGTGTTTTGTGATTGGTTTGGAGGTGGCACACATGCTAGGTGATGTGCGTGCACTATAGGAATTATGACTTGGTTCATTACGTGGAACTGTAAAGTTGAATAACTTGTTGTTAGTCGTATGCTCTCCTTGTGTTATAGAAATTTGACTGCGAATCATGTTAGAAATCATGTTTAGGGTATTTTTTGGTACTATAGGGATCTATAGAGGTCGTGTTACCAGTTGAATTATCTGCTAATTGCTACTTGTACTTAGTCACAATTTTACTTGCATATCATATCTCAGTCTCTATTGTTCCTTGTTGATACATTATATCATATCTGTTTCAGTTTGATTTCCTCATAACTGAGAGATCGAGAGACTGTAGAGGTTGATGACTGAGTGAGGCCGAGGGCCTGATTGTGAGGATATTGGTACTATAGCACATGAGTTGTCTGTGCAGCACGTGAGTTGTCCGTGCAACATATGAGCTATCCGTGCGGATCAAGATATTGATACTATAGCACGTGAGTTTTCCATGCAGTATGTGAGTTGTCCATGTGGATTATAGCACTTGGGCTGTAGGAGCCCCTCCAGAGTCTATACACACCCCCAGTGAGCGCAAGTACCTACTAATGCGAGTGCCGAGCTATTGAGAAAGACGAAGTGACTGTTGCGCTTAGATGATGCTTTTGATTTCATTATTGTTGCACTTAGCTGCCATATATCACTGTCTTGAAGTTTCTGAAAGATATTATATTTTGTTTTACTTGAACTTTGCATGAGGTATTTGACATAAAATTGTCAAACTTGAAAGCATGCCTACTTTCCTATGTTGAAATTACTGAAATTGAACTATGTTTTACAGGGTTTGTCACTACTTTCAGTTCTTTTTTAGTCTTGTTACTTACTGAGTTGGTTGTACTCACACTACACCCTGCACTTCGTGTGCAGATCCAGGTGTTTTCGGATACAGTGGTATTGATTCTCTGCCCAGTTGATCCTTTCCTGAGATTTCGAGTTAGATGCCCGGCGTTTGCAGACCTTGTCTCTCCTTCCCTATTTTTCTGGTTATTGTATTTAGTTTCAAACTATTATAGACAGTGTTTTCCAGACTTTTGATGTATAGATGCTCATGTACTTCGTGACATCCCGATATTGGGACTTTCCGCCGTTATGTTCTGGGTTTTTTATCCCGTTATGAGAACTTTTGACTAATGCAAGCTCTAAAATTCCTTTAAAGATTTTAAGGTACTTTCCTTTAAAGCCTAGGCTTCAGAGGATATTCATGTGTCTTGAAACGGCTGCTACGATGAGATGGCATACTAATGAACGACTCAATGATGGTAATATAAGACATCTTGCTGATGGGGAAGCTTGGAAGGATTTTGATTCTTTGCACCCAAATTTCTCTAGAGATCCTCGTAATGTTAGATTGGGTCTTTCAAGTGATGGTTTCAATCCGTTTGATGATGAGCATTTCTCATAGCACGTGGCCTGTTATGTTAATGAACTATAATTTATCACCATGGATTTGCATGAAGCCAGAGTATATAATGTTGTCTATGATCATTCCAGATCCATCGTCTCCGGGAAATGATATAGACGTGTACCTACGACCATTAATTGAAGAACTGAAGGAACTATGGGAAACGGGGATAGACACATTTGATGTTGTACCTACGACCATTTTCCAGCATTAGCTATGCTTTCAGGATGGAGCACTAAGGGGAAATTGGCATGCCCCACTTGCAATTATGACACATGCTCTCAATATCTCAAACATAGTCACAAGATGTGTTATTTGGGTCATCGAAGATTTTTGCCTCTTGATCATCCATTTCGAAGATATAAGAAGTCATTTGACGGTAAAGAGGAGCACAGACTTGAACCCGCTCCTTTATCGGGCGAGGAAGTGTTTGAAGAGCTAATTGAATTCCACAATATCTTTGGAAAGGGAACTAAAAAAGGCCTCGGAGTGCTAAGGGTCCGTGGAAAAAGAGATCCATTTTTTTTGAATTGCCATATTGGGTGCATAACAAATTGAGACACAATCTTGATGTGATGCACATTGAGAAAAACATATGTGAGTTTGCTCGGGACTTTATTGGAAATAGATGGAAAGTCAAAAGACCATAAAAATTCTCGCTATGACTTGCAAGAAATGGGGATAGGAAAGGAACTACAACCAAAAACAAATAATGATGGAACTATAAGTTTGGCTAAATCTTGTTTCTAGAAGAGAAAAGTTTGTTTTGTACTGTCATGAAAAATGTTAAATTACCAAAAGGGTGTGCTTCGGATATTTTAGAACGCGTGCATGTGAAGGAGATGAAAATATCAGGCTACAAGAGTCATGACGCTCATTTTATGATGCATTACTTGCTCCAGGTTGCTGTTAGAAAAGTGTTTCCCAAGAATGTTTCATTGGCCTTGATTAGGTTGGGAAATTTCTTTAGAGCTATATGTAGTAAGGTCATAAGGAAAAGAGATCTTTAAAAAATGCAGTCTGAAATTGTTGAAATAACATGTGAGCTTGAAAAAATTTTCCATCCAACATTGTTTGACATAATGCCACATTTGCCTATTCATTTGGTGAATGAAATTAAGCTTGGGGGTCCGGCTCATCTTCGTTGGATGTATCCCATTTAGAGAAACCTATGTAAGTACAAGGCGTTTGTACACAATCGATCTTGTCCAGAAACGTCAATAGCAGAGGGGTTTTTGGCTGATGAGTGCTTGACTTTTTGTTCGAGATACCTACATGGTGATGTGAAGACAAAATTCAGTAGGTACCAAACTGTGAATGATGAGTGCTCTCAAAATTTGTCACCTTTAGTCCCTAATATAGGCCATCCAATTGGAAGTAAGAAAAAAAATTACTTTTCACATGGATTCACAGTTATATTTTGAAGCACATCGATATGCACTGTTCAATACTGGAGATGAGCAAATGAAAAAATTTATCGAGTAAGATAATTTTTTTTATATATTTATTTATATTTTATATTTATTTATTATATAATTAAACTTGAAATATTCATGATTGCAGGGAACATAAGAATTTGATTGTTAATCACAGTAGATCAAATTCATGGGAAAGAGCGAGGAATCATAGTCGGGAATTCAGTAATTGGTTTAAAGAGAAAGTTAAAAATATTATAGAGCCAGATTATTTACGATGGCTAGCCAAAGGACCCAATATGGTGGCCAAAAGATATACTGTATATTTTATCAATGGATACCGATTTCATGCAAAAGAACGGGATTCCCGATGCAAGACTCAAAATAGTGGAGTGACTTTATCGGCAACAACTGATAGTTTTTCTAGTGCTAGGGACCCAAATCCCATCGATGGTGAGGTTATCTATTATGGAGCTATTCAGGATATCATTGAGGTTGATTATTAGGGTTGTTTTAGCGTTGTACTAATTAGATGTGATTGGTTTCGTAATGAATAGATGATTATGGGTTAACTCGGGTATACTTCAATAGATTATGTAGTACAAATGACCCTTTTGTGTTGGCATCACAAGTTTATCAAGTTTTTTATGTGGAGGATCCAACTGAAAAAAATGTTTATTATGCAGGGAATAAAGTACCTGTTGATTTGTATGGTCTAGAGGAAGAGAATTGTCCCAATATTGGAGATACATTTTGGAGGGAACCGAATAATGGCATTGATTCCTCCTCTAGATTACTTGATGTTGATGTTAGATGGTCAAGCGAAGATGTACTCGTTGATATTGTTGATATTCCAACTAATGCACAACATTCACATGATATGATAATAGAATCGGAAGAGGAGGATGAGTTTGATGATACTGATTGGGACTGGATGGAAGCAGATAACTAAATAAGAAGTTATGAAATTCTTTTAAATATATTCTTTTAGAAGCTTGCAATAGATGATGTACCCAATTTTTTGTAAGCAACTTGTAGTATGGAAGGTAAAGCCATATGTTATTACTTGGATTCTTCAATTGGAAATTTCAACAACTTATTTAGAAATGAAATGTTGTAGAACATATGCTTCTTTATTTGAACTTGAACTCTTGTTTGAGCTGTTTGCTTTTGTTTGGTGGACCTGAGCGATATTGACCCTGAAAAAGTTAATGTTTTGGAATTTGGCAGAGATTGGTTCAACATCAGCCAACACAATACCCGACATTAGAGGAGCTTAGTATCGGGAAAATTAAGTTCAAGGCATTTGACTTGGGTGGGCATCAGATTGCTCGTCGAGTGTGGAAAGATTATTACGCTAAGGTATTTACTTTATTAGCATATCTATTGTTATCATCAGTTTTTTTTAAAGATAGATTTCATAAGTATTAGGTTTGCGTTCTCTTATACATATCAGTATTTAGTGTGATTAAAGATTTGCGTGTCAAACATCATGTGACACTTTTAGCAACATATGTTGGAAAAAGTAAAAGGGTATTTGCCTGGTGGTATCTCTGCTTAGTTTGCCTTAAGAAATTAATTTTTTATGAGATGTTTAATAACAAAATAGTTTGGCATCCATAACGGTTTGTTTTTTTTGAATATGACAGAGATTTAACAGTCATGAATCAAGAAGGGTGCTCAAGCAAAAATAAAAAAATATCCAACCGCATTCCAGCTGGATCACTTGCATCTTTGCGAAACCAAAAGGTTTCGTCGTTGACAACAAAAAGAACCTCTCAAGATATAAGGTCTAATGAAAATGAAGGAAGACAATTAGAATCTCGATCACTTGCATTTTTTCGAAATCAATCGTTGACAACAAAAAGAACCTTTCATGAAAATTAAGAAAGACAATCAGAAGCTGAGAAGGTTTTGCAAAGATCTCAATTGCAAGAAAAAGTGTGGCAAGTGCCATTTATTTCTACCCCTTCTACAACACAAGGAGTACAAGAACAAGTGCGGCAAGTGCCAATGGATTCCATTACTCCTACATCACAAGCTGTGCATGAACAATCTGAAGATTCTACCGATCATGAAGCAATTGAACAATCTGAGGAACCAGGCAAGTATATATAAATTTTAATTATAAAATTAAATAACAGTGGTGATTGGTGATTATCCTTATTTTGTATTATTGCAGGCCCTTCTGCGCCAAAAAGAAAAAGAGGCCCTACTCAAATGCAAAGTGTGCACGGTAGGAAGGACCATAAAATAATCGTGCTAAATGAGCTCGATCAACCCATTGGTCCTACTGATAAAGTTGTGAAAGAGTTAGGTAGCTTCCTTGGCATATTGGGAAGGAATGAGACCTTTTGTCCTCTTAATGTATTTGATTGGAGGAAAGTAGATACAAAAAATGATATTTGGAAATATGTCAAGGTTTGAAGTTCCTAATGTTCAATAAGCGTTGATGATATTTCACATTTTCTTATACTAACCTAATTGAACTAAATTTGTAGGAAAAATATGACATTCCTGAAGAGGCGAAGAGATGGGTTTTTGATTCAGTTTGCACTGCTTGGAGAAAGTATAAAAGTCAGTTGAAGAAAAAGCACTTTGAAGCATATGCGAATGACGAGCTTCGAATGGAGAATAGGCCAAAAGATGTTTCGGCGTCTCACTTTAAAGATCTTCTTGAATATTGGAAATCCGATGCCGCCAAGGTAATTACATCCTACTTTTTCCAACTTTGTAGGAGATACAATAGCTTGTAATATATTTCCTAGTAATGCATATGGACTTTTAGGTGGCCCCTTGTCAATATTTGCTTGTTTAATTGCAGAAAACATCTGAAACTAATATTGATAATAAAAAAATTGAAGCATCCACACACTGCTGGCAAATCAAGTTTTGCTCGAATAATCGAGGTTTGATTTCTCTTATTTTTCTTAAAGTATGAAACTTTCTAACTTTGCATGAAAAAGATTATTATACCAGTTTTCATGTTACTAGGAAAAAAAGAAGGAAAGGGCTGATACTTCGGATACTCTATCAAGTAAAGACATCTTTGTGGCTACAAGAAAAAAAAACCTGGTCGAATATACAAAGGCTCTTACGAGAATACAATTAGTAAAATTGTAAGAAATTTCTAATTTAAAGTTTTTCGTGATTATTTATTTGTTCTTAATTATTTACTTAGTTTTATTTAGTTAAACTTTGTTCTCTTGCTTTTGGTTTGTAGGCTGAAATGGAGAGAATACATTCAACTCAAGAAAGTGGAGATGGCAGTGATTCAGTTGACGCGTTTGCATTAGTCATGAGACCTGAGCACCCAGGTCGGATAAGATTGTATGGCCGAGGAGTTAACAAGACTGTCTTACAAAATAAAAAGGAGATTTTGGATCCTCTGTAAATGCTACTGATGAAAGAATGGAACAAAAAATGGAGGAAAGGGAAGAGAGGATGCAACAAAAATTGCTGGAAAAGCTCAATGCACAAAAGGAAAAAATGCTAGACGAGCTCAATGCACAAAAGGAATCTACGGAACAAGATATTACGATGAACGTCATTACACGACTTCAACGTCTCAACCCCGATTTAAGACTTGATCCTGACATGCTAATATTCAGTGCTCGTGAACCTGGCGAAGCTGCTTCAGCACAACAAGGTGCTATTCAACCAATCAATCGTCCATCCGCTGGCAGTAACAATCAAGGTTAGTCCGTACCAAATGCTTTCTAAGTTCATAAATGTCTGATATTCTTTCTAGAGTATTTTCCCACTGTTCTAGGGAAAGTTATAAGTGTAGAGGGTCATGATCATGGTAGTATAAAATAATTAACCGTGCCTTATTTGTCCATTTTCTTTTAACATGTGATATGTTCACCATGCTGTCAAAAAGAAAATTCCTTCATATGCAACTTCTGCTGTGTCAGTATCTCCACTCTCTCATGGAAAAGGTGGCAAAGGATGAGAATTATGTGCTGACATTATCCTCTTATTATTTGGATGCCTAAATGATTCATTTTTAGCTTCTTATATTCATTTAATGGTTGAAATAGATTGAGAAACTGAAAAAGCTTCGTTGCAATAAAGATATGAGAAGCTAAATTCATGAAAATGAAAAATGAAAAATATAAAATATGAACAATGAACAATGAAAAGGCAATTATGCTTTAGAGCTGAAGTTCCCAAGTTATGAAGACAATTACAAAGACAAAACTTCAGCTCTAGAGAACTTCAACTCTACAGCTGAAGTTTTGTCTTCGTAAACTAGGGAACTTCAGCCCATTATGCTGAAGTTTTGTCTTTATAACTGGGGAACTTCAGCCCCGTATGCTGAAGTTCCCCAGTTACAAAGACAAAACGTATGCTGAAGTTCCCCAGTTACAAAGACAAAACTTCAGCTCAGAGCTGAAGTTCCCAGTGTAACTGGGTAACTTCAGCCCCGTATGCTGAAGTTACCCAGTTACACTAGGGAAACTGGGGAACTTCATCCCATTATGCTGAAGTTTTGTCTTTATAACTGGGGAACTTCAGCCCCGTATGCTGAAGTTTTTGTCTTTATAACTGGGGAACTTTAGCCCCGTATGTTGAAGTTCCCCAGTTACAAAGACAAAACTTCAGCTCTAGGGCTGAAGTCCCCCAGTGTAATTGGGGGAAAATTCAGCCCCGTATGCTGAAGTTTTTGTTTTTATAACTGGAGAACTTCAGCCTCGTATGCTGAAGTTCCCTAGTTACAAGACAACAACTTCAGCTCTAGATCTTAAGTTCGCAAGACGTCTACTAGAAAGCTGAAGTTTTGCGTGATTGCCTTTGCTACTTCATCCCCGCATGCTGAAGTTATGCGCAAAGCGGGTACGGATGTAATTTTTTTTTACAAAGCGGGTATAAGTTAAAACGTGGCACAAAAAGTGGGTACGGATGCAAAAGGCCCACAGAGACTAAAATAAAGGTCCTTTTTAGAGGAGAAAACTAGTTGAGTAGAGATAATATGTTGATTATCAGAGGGCAAAAACTTTTCTGGCCCAACTTCTAAACAAGCTCCTAATTCGTGCGTAAGAAATTGTAAGACTAAATATAGAAATCATGTACCAGGCCCAGGGGCAGATCTTTCTTTGACAAGATCTTCCTCTCTCTTGGTGGCTACACCCATTCTCTTCCCTTAGAACTTAATGAAGACAAATTAGGCACCACTTTACAAGTTTGAAAATATTCCCAGGATGAAGCTGAAAACAAAATATTAAATAATAAATAAGAGAATCAACTCATGCCAAAAGGTTTCTTATTTACAGAACATTTCATGTTTGATAATCTATCAGAAACTAATTATTCTTTACACTATATATCCTACACAAAGCTCCTGTATTTTAGCTTCAAGTTCTTTAAGAATTCTACCAACAACTTCAACTTTTGTAGACATATATGTTCACTATGGCTATCCAAGTCTTTCATGAGACTAAGGAGCTCTTCTCGGTATGCTGCACTTAGTCGTTTCTTGATCCGAAGTTCTGTTGTTAATTCCTGATTTTTTTGATCTTTCTCATCCTACAAGAATTACACAGATGGATCAATTTATGATTCAATACAAAAAGCCTTACCTGAAGCAGTGAGACATTAGATGCTAGGTGTGACAATATTCCAGCTACAAAAGCATCTCTATCACCAGTGGTGTTCACAGCATCCACCTTTAAACCCTTAACTCGTCCACTGAAATCCTGTTTTGCATTATTCAAGCAACTTCATAGATTTTTTTTTACTCTTTTATATATAGTGGATAACCAGCAACTTTGTAGGTATACAATTATCAGCTTCGTGACTGATTTAAAAGTTTGGCCCTAATAATGCACAAAATTCTAAATCTTTGGAGGTTACCTTAGGCAGAAGGGTGCTGAAATATTACTTCTGTTGAAACAAGTGGTTATATTACTTCTGTTGTATAAGTGAAATTGTGTTTGTTCTAAGGGAACTTTTAGATAGGATTCTCTTGAAGGAATAATGACTTTATTTATACTCTTTTGTAGGTGAAGTAGATGAAGCAAGGAAAGACGGAGACAGTGATGAAGATCTTGACCTTACTTAAGAGAATTTTGAATTTTTTCTTGTAGTATATGCATATGGCGGTTTCTAGGAATGTTTGTTATCAAAATATTTTAAAACTTTTAACTCTTGAAATATCAAATGTATGTACTTGGTAACATTTCATCTCTATCTATATATGGAGTTATTAGCTTGTTGGACAATTTGGATTATGAATAGTTTCATTTTGTTATTTATATAAATTTTAGTGTTTTATATATAGTTTATATATAAATCCTTATGGGCAATATTCTCAATTCTATTAAGCTGTTACAGCTAACAGAACCGTTGCAATAGGCTCTGGGAATCGTTGCAATGTGTAGTAGAACCGTTTCCATAGGACCTGAAAACCGTTCCAAAATAATTTAAACACCGTTACAATAGGTAGTTCAACCGTTGCAATATCTTAAAGAAATCGTTGCCATTTCTATAATAGACGTAACGGTTTAATAGATATAGTAACGGTTATTGACCGTTGCATTTAACGTTATGGTAACGGACATTAACCGTTGCAGTTGATAAGAATAATCGTACCAACAGGGAGAGGAAAACCATTGCGATAGACTATACTATAGCAACGGTTATTAGAACCGTTCCAAAAACCGTTCCATAAGATCTATTGGCACGCCATCTCGTGGAACGGCCGACGAACCGTAGCAATACATATATGGCAACGGTTTACTTACCTATTGGAACGGTTTTCCATGCGTAACCATAGGTGAATTTTCCAGTAGTGTCGTAATTGTGATGAGCAGTTTTTGCAATTGTGAAAGAAGAGTGTTCGCAATTGCGAATGAACAGTGCTTCACCAGAAACCAGCTAACCCAAACTTCTCCGAAATGATCAGAAACCACCCGAAACTCATTCGGAACCTCCCGGACACAAACTATATATGAATTTCAATCATGAAACACGCTATAGACCTGCTAGCGAACTCAAAACACTGAAAAGAGGTCATATTGACCCGATATTGACTATGGTCAAATTCCAAATTTCTTAACTTTACTAGTGTCTCAACCAATGATCCAAAATACACCCAAGCGCCTCAGGACCCCATCAAATCACATCAAACAATGCCGAAACTAGGAATCATGCCTCGAATCGAATTATGAGTTATGAAATTTCCAAATTCTATAATTTGCGCTAAAGCCTATCAAATCAATCTGGAATGACTTCAAATTTTGTACACAAGTCATAAGACATTACAGGCATATTCCAACTTCCGAAATTGGAATCCGATCCCAATATCAAAAAGTTCACTCCCGTCAAACTTCCCAAAAACCTTCAATTTCCAAATTTCGCCAAATGACCTCGAAATGACCTAGAGACCTTCAAATCCACACCCGGACGCGCTCCTATGACCAGTATCACCATACGGAGCTATTCCCAGGATCATAATCCCAAACAGACATCGATAACATCAAAATGCACTTCAACCCAAACTGATGAAATTCATCCAAAATGCCAAGCCGAAACGCTCCCAGATCCTCCGAAACACGATCCGGACATATGCCCAAGTCCAAAATTATCATACGAACCTATTGGAACCTTCAAATCCCAATTCATAGGTCGGTTACTCAAAAGTCAAACCTTAGTCAATTTTTATAACTTTAAGCTTCCGAAATTAGAATGTTTCCATCCGAATCAACTCTGAACTTCATGAAATTCAATTCCAACCACATGTACAAGTTATAATACATGAAGTGAAGCTACTCAACGTCTTAAAATGTTGAACGGCGCGCTACAGCTCAAAACGACCAGTCGGGTCGTTGCATTTTACCCCACTTAAACATACGTTCATCCTCAAACGTGCTAAGGACTGCTCCAGAGTTGTCCAAAATCACTTAACACCTCGTAGAAAGAGATGTGTAAAATCTCATAACCATCTAGCGAACCAACAATTCATGGATTATTCCCTCCAGAAAAGAACCATTAATCCATTTTGAACTTAATAGTGAAATCTTCTCTTTAGTATACTTTGCATACCTCCGATCGCACTGATCCCAGGTCCAATAATCTTTCTCACATAGTACAAGTTTCTCGGGCAATAAGCCACCTCAAACAATGACTGAAATCCCAAATGACGCCATCAATGCGCCAACAAGCTACAACTCGAATATGACACCTAAGGAAGAACGAAATATGGAAAAGTACTATTTAGCTTGCGTAACGAATAAAATGGCCATCAAACACCATGAGCCCTTCTCAGGGAATGAGAAAAAAAATACACAAGAATAGATATAGGGAACCGTACTCAACATCTCACTATTGCAGCGTGCAACCCGATCCAGACATGATACAGTTGCAACGTGCAACTTGATCCAAAAATGATACCATTGCAGCGTGCAACCCCATCCAAACATGATACTGTTGCAGCATGCAACCCAATCCAAACAACGTACCCGTGGTGGCGTGCCACCCGATCCACACATGACAATAAACAAGGAGGTACTCATCAAGCCATAATTCTTATACATATGAAATATCCGAATACCGACCACGAGCACACCAAGTGCAAAAATACAACCCTGGGGAGACGGATAGCTCCATACGCTACAAAACCCAAGCACAACTAAGGTGCGCTAAGCAACCTGCATCTTGAGAGCCATCTTGCTCATATAACACCACAAGCTGCACGAGACCACAATACAGGTGAGAATAACCAATCTATATCACAAACCACATGGCATAACAGAGTAGTACATGGAATAGCTGAACAATGGGAATAACATCCATTACCCGATGACTCCTCCATGAGAAATGCTACGATGAATGAACACACCCGGTCTGGTGTAGAGCACACACACCTACATTTAGACCTATCAACGGATATCAAGTCGATTTTGATCATACCGTACTGGGATAGTAACCTTTTGAGGATCCACAATGACCTATCCATGACACACAAGAACAACCGTCAAATCAGGGACAAGCACACACAGTCTCCAACCCAAGGAATAGAACACCTCTCACGCATAAACCCTCACATTATTGATAGTACCATAATCTCCATGCTTGGTTTCATGCTTTAACAGTCAAGTGACTAATATGCCACACTTATACAAATTTCTCCCTGGAATACGCTCCCACGACCTTCCGTACCAGGTAGCAAGGTCCGCACATCCATACCACCCAGCCGTTCTAATTATGTAAAGCGAATCAAAAATTCGCAAGTTAATACACAAAGCCTCTTCCACAGAACACCATTACCAGGTGACACTAAAGAGAATGTCATCTTACTCTGAACATCTGAATTCCCCTTGCTCATCCGAACTCGTGACATCTATCAACACCGAGCCGCGACCTTGACCTTCAACTTCCAATCCCCATGCCGCTACACGATAATACACATATTCACCATAACCCTTGAACGACTAATGGAATAAACACTTCTTAGATCATTTCAGAAGAACCAACGCAACACACAAATGAATTCTCAAACCGCCGAAAATACAAACCACAAGTCGTGATCTAACCCGCCATAGTCCTTCTGGAATCCATTTACATAACAAAGCCATTCGAATCAAATACCTCCCAAATCAACCAAGTTGTGGTGGCTCTCAAGCCCAAGTGTACAACCAAAAAGTACATGTACAACTTCACACGCCAAAGAAACTGATCATTGCCACTATCATGCTGATTCGACTATTACTAACCGAACCAACTTCTTCCAATTTACTCTTGACTTGCCTAAGAAATAATAATAGCTCCTTTCAAAAACATAACGGATCTGCACTCATTCCGAGTGGCTTGAATCACGAGACCACATCATCTCAATACTCATTAACCATCTCATACATCTCCTCAAGCGCACAATAACATCTCCAACTAGTATACCGATTCTGCAAGACCTTCTTCGGATCTGAAGCTATTTCTCCCTTCCCTCCAATACTGCACCGCATACCCGATGATAATATAGAATACTCCAAGTCTCCAATACTGCACCACATACCCGATGATAACATAGAACACTCCAAGTCCCTTTCCTAATCCACTGCAAAAATCCGATCCTTAACCACACAACGGACCCAAAATCCTTAGGCACTGCACTTTAATTCTTGAACTACTAGGACCGTTATTGAGAGTCACCCACTATGACCTGGTCCCGAATATGACAAAACTCCAACACCCCGCTAGCATATGAACACCCCCTCAAAGAAGCAACCGGACGAATTCTTTTCCTTATACATCACATCAACAAGAAGCATAAACTTTGAGACTTCCCAAAACCTGAACATGAAAGCCAAATATAACACACATTCCTTAAAATCCTTTGCTCGAATTACCAATGATGTTTTCTTTCCTTAGTAAAAATAACCCACCCATTCACTGATAACCAAAAACCGCACAAGCAGACAACCACGCGATCAAATCGTAGACGGTAGGGCTCCCCCACTTAGCTTGAAGCTACAATTATATAACCCTGGAACCCACCAAGATTCCTCCTTCTAAATTACCATGATCTCGCACAATTAACCCGCCAAACTTCTTGTAGTTTCTTGTTAAACTTCCCATGAACCATCTAAATTATCAACCACAATCGCACATTCGGCTTTCTGTCAAGTAGTAGGTAGAATTCTTTGTAGAAATTCATCAAAATCACGCAACCGTTAACCTGCCCATAGGAGATAACCCACCCGTGGATTCCCAAATCACTCTAAATCTTTCTAAGTCAGGTGGCTATCCTACCACATAATCCATATGCTACTCTACCACTCTCACTTCAGTTAAACCATCTCCTTTAAGCAACTTCTCGACCTATGATTGTCATACTTGACCTTTTAGCCATTCAACCACCGCGAGACACCTCTCACCATATCCTTCCTCATCCTTCGCTATCAAAATACTGCCTCAAATCAAAATCTATATCTGTAGCACCTAAACTAATAAATTACTACCCACTCTAAACCTCCTAGAAGCTCATCTTTCTCGAGCCATCAACATTAGAAACACTGATTCGATCCCGAAACTGCTACACAATGCTATCTTTGACAACCGCTTCTCAGGCACCATTTCACAGCACCCTACCCTATAGGCAAATCAAAGAGGCCATAACACCGGCGAACTGTAATACTTCAAACAAGGACGACACTACATCACAGATGAAAATTCCACCACGTTCGAAAGTACCAAGTCTCATTACTCCATTAACCCAAACCTGAACATTCATAGTCCGATTTCCTTTCCTTTGCTGGAATTAAACGCTGAACCTCTAAATCATACGCTGAGAAATTCTCTTTCAAGTCATTCACTGCGTCGGCACATAAACGAGCACCCCACCATTACATCAATACTGTGAGATAACAACTCATGAACATCATAACAACCTGTGCATAGCCTCAAAACCATCAGAAATACATCTACTGAGCTGAAATGACAGAACATCCTTTTGCAAGAAGACGATAATAACTTGCTCGAATGTGAAGGGAGAAACACCCTGCTCCACGTCTGTAGTACCACTGCAACTCCTCGATGCCCAATTGACACGAGCATTCAACATCGTATAAAATGAGTAGGAAGGAAATAAATGAAAAGGAATCAAATCGCACGATGAAGAATCAAGAAGGGAAATGCTCCTAATAGCCCTGTAGCCTCCCGAAGATAAATATAGACGTCTCCGTACCGATCCGCAAGACTCTACTAGACTTGCTCATGACTCGTAAAACCTAAGTGAACCTAATGCTCCAATACCAAGCTGTCACGACCCAGGTCGTGATGGCGCGCCGTTAGGTAAGCCAACAGTGAATGATTAACTTAATTACTCCTTTTAGTATTTGAAATAATAATTTTCATTAACTAAAGAATATGAAATAGAATTTACAGGGTAAGTGATAATATTTACATGAACTACAATAATGAACAATCCCGTAAGAACCCCCAAAACCCGGTGTCACAAATGTATGAGCGTCTATTAATGAGTACAATAATAATACAACATGCGTCTGAAATACAAGTTAGAAGGGGACTATAAATAACTCTGACGGAGACTCTGTTAGTTACAGACCATATCAAGGAAGTGCAGCTCAGCATAAAGTCCCCGCAACAGTCTCGCCTATGCACCCAAAGGACCACCAGAAACATATATGTATACCTGCACAATAAATACATCATGAGTACGTAAATCAACGCATACCCAGTAAGTATCTTACCTAACCCCAGAGAAGTAGTGATGAGGGGTAGACATCGACACTTACTAGTGGTCCAATAAGACAGATACAGTAAGAAGTAAACATATATGGGGTAGAGTAAATAAACGAGATAAACAAGTATAAATATGTGGTACAATCCTTCTCTCAACAATTAAAGAAGTTATCTCATCCATCGAAGTGTACATATATATATATATATATATATATATATATATATATATATATATATATATATATATATATAATGGACTTCACCAGATAGGTTGTCATAATTCAAATCAGGAAAACTCCCACATATACTGGCTTTTTGACAAATAATACGCATGATTCCATATGAGTACTTTATAGAAATTCCGAGGCGTACGACCTGATCCCATCATAATTTGGTATATAACCATAGATACACATATTATATTGTCGAGGCGAACGGCCCACCCCCATGAGAGTGTGGTACATCATCCTGCCAAAGCGAACGACCCGATCCCATAAGATGTGTGCACTATTGAGGATCGAACATCACGAACCATAGATGTATCTATCTAGCCAAAGCGAACGGCCCGATCCCATTAGAATAAGAAGCCTTGATGGGTCCTTGACCCCACTCACGAAGGGACATGTGAGCTATAAGGAGCTTTGAGGAAACCTTTCGATGAGAACACATAATGCGGGAGAAATTCATAAGAGGAGTAAACTTATTCGCGGCTAATGCCGAAGCCCATAGAATCTCTACAATAGCGAGTCTATCGCTCTACACAAGTCTAGTCTCAAGTCGTAATGTAACATAAAGGAATTTAATAGGCAATGGACTTCTCAAGTAGTAAAACTATAGCATGATGTGAACTTAAGTCTGCCCGAACAGTAACATGAATTTAGCTACGTACGGACTCTCGTCACCTCATGCGTACGTAACCCTCGCAACAAGTAGAACATATCAAATACATCACCTAGGGGTAGTTTCCCCCTCATAGAGTTAGACAGGACACTTCACTCGCTCCGAAGTTCCATAACCGGATCAAAGCCTCTCTAACAACTCAAATCGATGACCGTCGATCTAAAAACTAGTCAAACAAGGTGCGAACCAATCAAAATATACTCTAATACCCATAATCAATCAATTTAAACAATTTCCAACCTCGAAAAGTTAATAAAGTCAACCCGGGCCCACGTGCCCAGATTCCAAAAATTTTCAAAGATAAACTTTATTCATAACACCACGAACTTAAATATATAATAAATTCCTAATTCCATGTAAAAACCTCGTGGTAAAAATAAAAAAAATATCAATTTCTAGGTTTCTTTCAAAAGCTCACAATTTCTACCAGTTTCCATGGTTAAATCCTTGTAGAATCCATGTAGTTAGCTAATAATATACGAGAATTACTTACCTTGTAATAGATGATGAAAATCGCCCCTTGAAACTCTCCGAAAATCGCCCAAACCAAGAGAGAAATAAGTGAAATGAGGAAAATCCAAATTTAAAACGATCTGCCCAGATTCGCATTTGCGGACAAAAACTTCGCATTTGCGAATGAACAATAAACTCCAATGAACAGTGTTCGCAATTGCGATAAACAGTTTTTGCAATTGCGAATGAACTGTGCTTCACCAGAAACCAACAAACTCAAACTTCTCCGAAATGAACTGAAACCACCCTGAAACTCATCCAGACCTCCCGAACACAAACTATATATGAATTTCAATCATAAAACACTCTATGGACTTGCTCGCGCACTCAAAATACTGAAAAGAAGTCATCTTACTCGATATTGACCATGGTCAAACTCCAAATTTCTTAACATTACTAATCTCTCAACCAATGATCCAAAATACACACAAGGCCCTGGGGACCCCGTCAAATCATACAACAAGGCCCAAAATATGGTACGAACTTAGTCGAGGTCTCAAATAACATCAAACAACGCCGAAACTGCGAATCGTGCCTCGGATCGAATTATGAGTTATGAAATATCCAAAATTCTATAATTTGTGCCGAAGTGTATCAAATCAATCCGAAATGACTTCAAATTTTGTATACAAGTCATAAATGACATTACATGCATATTCCAACTTTCGGAATCGGAATCCGTCCACGATATCAAAAAGTCCACTCCCGGTCGAACTTCCCAAAATCTTCAATTTCCAACTTTCGCCAAACGACCCTGAAATGTCCTACGGACCTTCAAATCCACATCTGGACGCGCTCCTAAGACCAGAATCACCATACAAAACTATTCTCAGGCTCGTAATCCCAAACGGACATCGATAACATCAAAATCCACTTCAATCCAAACTTATGAAATTCATTCAAAATCCCAACTTTCCACAATAAGCACTGAAACGCTCTCGGGTCATCCAAAATCCGATCCAGACATACGCCCAAGTCTAATATCATTATACGAACCTATTGGAACCTTCAAATCCAAATTCAGAGGTCGTTTACTCAAAAGTCAAATCTTAGTCAATTTTTCCAACTTTAAGCTTCCAAAATTAGAATTTTTCCATCCGAATCAACTCTGAACTTCCTGGAATTCAATTTCGACCACACGTACTAGTCATAATACATGAAGTGAAGCTGCTCAACGTCTCAAACCGCCGAGCGACGCACTTGAGCTCAAAACGGTCGGTTGGGTCGTTACATTTACTTAGTAGTGATGAGGAATCTAAGTCAGAAATTACTCAAATACAGATATGATTTATCTCTATAATGTGAGATTGTTAGAATCAGGCACTTACTGTTATATAGTTGATAGAGTCATGATTAATGAATAACGAATTATTAGAATGATATTTAGTACTGTTATTACTTTAGTTTGACCAATTTTATGAGTCACTTTAAACTTTAATTTAAAGGTGTATGTTTCTCAACTTTCATAAAAATTATTTTTACACATTTCTTTTTAGAGTGTTCAAATTTTTAAGAAGTAAATAAAGTTACAAAGTTTAAAACACCTAACTCGGAAATAGCCAAATGGTCAATAATATATAGAAAGTTATGTGTCTCGACTTATCATATATCATACACCTTCTTCTGCTTTTGATTTTTCACTTAGAGCCTGTTTGCAAGCCACTTTGGAAATGGTTCGACTGTAATTTGATATAATTATACACTTTAATATGTTTGTTTGGACAAGTAATTACTTGATCAGCATGAAATTGATTGTAATTGGAGGGGTGTAATTACACTCCCCAATTCTCAAGGGAGAGATGGAAATTGGTGGTAATTACATTGTGTAATTACAAGGTTGCCTTTTAGTTTCTTTTCTTTTTGTTTTTATTTTAATTTATTTTCTTTATAACTTTTTATTTTTATTACTTTAATTTTAATTTTACTTTTTAATTTCCTTCGAAATTTTAAAATATAGTTTTCTTTGTATATTATTTATCTTTATTTCTCTACCTTCACTTCTTGTGATTCCATGTAATTGATATTTTATTTATTCTATTTTTTGAAATTGCACCTCCAAATATTAGAAATAATGAGTCATTAACAAACTTGGCATATAATGAGTAATGCAATTAAATAGGAATTTCATTGTTGAATGTGGTTATAAACTTATTATGTTTCCTAATCTTAAGTTGTAGTAGAACTTACTGTTATTATGTTAGAATTTGACATATGTTAGATATTTTTTTTTTCAAATTTGAAATTGTGTTATATTTATGGTTTCAATTAGTTAGAATTGATAGATTATTTTTGTCAAACATTTAAATAATGTTATGACATTATATTTATAAATATTAATTTATTTTATCAAGCATGAATTGCATGATGTTCTTACAAAACATATACTTTTAGTTTTTGTAAGTATCTAAATTAAATATTATTAATTTGAAAAAAACATATAAATCATTTTTACAATATTAGTTATACATATATGATTACTAATTAATGTATATTCACGAAAAAATATTCATCTTAAATATCAAATATAATGTCATTTATACTTATAAATATTTATAGGCATATTTTTATTATATTAACTTTTAAGTTTTGACAATCAAACAAGTCGTCGTAAATATCAAATATAATGTCACTGTAATTACATTATGACAATCAAACAAGTCGTCGTAATTACTAGGCTGTATAATTACTATCCTAATAATTACACCAATTC